>PVJH01007910.1:0-89215 GCA_004026705.1 Nesogale talazaci | reverse complement strand
TTTGGTAACTGCTCAACCTTGCCATCTAAAACAGTTTTTGCCATTGGGTTGGCACAGAACTGAACTTTGAGTGAGTGAATTGAAAGAATGGATTTCTCCTTTATTCAGTATATCACTTACAAATATGTTGTTTCATAGGTGCTCCCTGTCTCTCCAGTACACACATTTTGTAAGCCACTTTTTATGATCCCAAAGGCTAGTTGACATCAATTAAGGCAAAAAATTGCTTCCTCATTACCATCTGAGTATCCTAAGTTTTTAATTCTTGAACAGAATATCTCACCAATAGCATTACAACCACCACTTTCAGCAAGAACTAACATATACCAGGCACTGATTTAACTGCATTATTTACATTGAATCATTTTTGCTTAAGAACAATTTATTAATTAAATGCAATTATTAACCCTGTCTTATAGGTGGGAAAATATGGACATTATAATATTGGGTATGTATCTTAAAGTCACACAATAGTGATAAAGAGGGGTGTCATTTCCAAGCTGTACACAGATAAGGCTTTGTGCACCTAACAAAAGGTTATGCTGTCTCAGAGCAAAGGTCCATTTGAATTTCATCCATCGGATTTTGTAGTCTTGTTCTGAGCTTTGAAGTGACCATTCCACAGGAAAGGAATTCACTTAAAGCTGAACTAACTAATGAAAGAAAAACCTAGCTGCTGGCAGGAAAAGACAATTCTGTTGATATTCTTTATTACTGTAGGATAGAAAGAATGAAAACATTAAAAATTGCTACAGAAATCATGACTTATATTGACTTTGAATCTCAAACTTGTAGTACATTTATTGAGCAATGAATATGAGAAAAATGATTGATGCATGCAAAATAATTATGTTGAGTAAAAATTGGTTGAGTACATTATTGATACACATCCAACCATTGATGTAAGCAAAATAGCTATGCTGGATATAAGAAGCTAGATAAAAAAGTGAGCATATGGCATGCTTCAATTAAGACAAATTAAGTTTATACACAATTATTTAAATAAAAAATATTTATAGATAATAGAAATTCATCAGTTAGTGGGGTCTGGAAGGGAGAAAATATATTACCAATGATCATGAGGAAACTATTTGAAGTGAAACTTATATAAATTCTCTTGAGTCACACTTTAAAAAATACATTTAAATTATGTGCAGTGTATTATGCATCAATGTTAGTTCAATATATCTGTAAAAGATTGCAATTTATTTTCAATTTCCTAGTTTTCTTTCTGTCTCAATTAAAATATGCCTGCCCATTGTGTCTTTTTATGAGAGTCTTGCTTTCAGGAAATCTACATCATGCATTTAAGCTATATTCATGTAGATGTTCATTTCACATAAATGTCATGTGGTCTTTTTCCTTTCCCCCAAATTATAATTTTGTGAATATTTAGATTTATGCAACATTACCCATCTGGAAGATGAGAGAGACATTGTAAGAATATATCTTTAACAATGAAAATAATTTTAATTATGTATCTCATAAAGATTTATTATCACTTTCTGTAAATGGTTTATTTACAATGGAACTACTAAATTCTAATAACATGCATCATGAATATTAATTTGTTTTGGAATCCTTCTGATACTTGCACTACACAAGGGACTTCTTGACACCAGTTCCATTTTGAAGTCTCAAAACACTAAAATCTCACTGGCTTGAAAAACTTTATTTTTCTCTTTCTGAGCGCTTCTTGGACCTCTATGCCTTTTAAGTTTTCCTTTAAGAAAGATCTAAAGTTTTATCACTAGAGTTTAAATCAAATAACTTAACAAAAACTGTATCTTCTATTTTGTGGGTGTATGAATGATTCAATTAAATCACATTTCTTAAAATGCCATTTGTGTATAAGGTAAGTAAATCAGTATGGGAATGAATATGCTGTGGGTAAGTTTGCATTGATTCATTTCAAAGGCAACACACTTAGGTTGGGGTGAAATTCATTGGTGAGAAAGCAAGGAGGTGGAGTTTCCTTCACTACACATTTCTTTAATATTGAGCAAATAACTAAAAGAGGAAGTCTTAGTGAAAACTTTAAATGTTCAATAAAACATCGATATGTCAATAGGGATCTATACGCATGCACCTATGCAGTCATACAAAATACAGGCAAGGGATTTAAGATTCGAGAGCATGGGAGCTTTACTGAGATGAATCTGCAACAAAGCCCAAGAAGCTCAACTTCCCATAAGCCCCTTTGTCTTCAAGGGAGGCACTAGATTTTTTGTAAAATTTTTGTTTTGAAAGTCAAGTCCCTACAAAAATTAAATATTTTAAGGAGAGATTCTCAGCACACTTATCTTAGAACTGAAGGATCCAACAATTTAGAGAAAAGGAAAGGCAACCCCAGCATAGACTCAAAGATAAGGACAGTGTTCAAAATTCTTGAGTTCTCCAAATACTCCTCAACTTGACCAAAAGAAACGCAAGGACCTTTGGAATCAAGGAACTGAATCTTGAGCCTCAGATATAAAAATAACTTACGGTACATCTTATTCCTTCCTCAGACTTGGCTTTTCATTTTGTAGGAGTTGTCTTTTTAGAGATGGATCAGTTCTGTGTCACCCTCACAAGCATACTTAAGTATGCTTGCAAACAATGTATGAATTCAAATTACTGAAGGTATTTCCCTTTAGTGTATGTATACATGCACAGGTATATACACACAATATACACAGAGAAGTTCACAAATCATAAATATGAAACTTGGTTATTATTATTATTTTCCACAGTGAACTCATGGAACCACTACTCAGATCAATTACTAGCACAGGGGCATGCTCCTGAAAAGCCATCTCATTGCCCTTTTTGATCATAATCATGCCTCACCAAGTGTGTCAGACAAGGTTCTCTTAGAGAAATAAAACCAGGACACTAGTAATTCTCTTTATATATTTATATAGATAGAAGGATATATATGTATACATTTATATAAGAAATAAACAGTTAACTCATCTATAAAGTAGTACAATGGCTTGGTGCAACTCAATTGCATGAGACAGCTATTAGACTGGCAGTACTTGGAGTCTTGAGGGCTGCCGAGTAGTTCTCTGTAGAGCAGTTCAAGTTATCTGGCTGCAAGCAGAAAACAGCAAAGCAGATCACCAACAGTCAGCCAGATGACAGAGTCCAACATCTCCAGCCCAAGAGATGTATATTCCAGGAGCATGGTGAAGCAGGACTTGAAGGAACTGCAACTCACAGCTACATAGTTCACGATTAGGTGTTCCATGGGTAGTGTTGCTTGGAGATCGAGGCACAGGACAAACAAGGCAGCTGGTTGGTCTGAAGATCCAAAAGCAAGAGAACAAGGGTGGAGCTTGCTAAGCCTTTTCTATCTCCGTCCTTCAATTGATCGTGTGTGTTCATTGGCCATGTCATTACAACAGACCTACCTATCGTCTTTGGCCATGTTGGTACCACAAGTTTACTATCACACCAAGGGTAACCACTTTTCTGATTTTAATTTTACTTGTTTTTAATTTTATATGTCATTAGCATCATTTGCCTTGTGCATTTTGATATATGGTTTCTTTCAGTCAACATTATGTCTGTGAAATTCATCTATGCAGTTATGCAGAGCAACAATTCATTATTTGTAATTATATGAACCTATTCAACTTTATCCAGTTGACTGTAGGTGAACACCGAGGTTGTTCTTAGTTATAAGTAATGTTCTACATATCTTGGTCAAAAATGCAAGAACTTCTTTGATGAATTTATGCAAGGGAATACATTTTGAAACATAGTCATACCTGAAGACACTGTTGAGAAATTTTCTCAAAATGGTCATACCAATTTGCTTCAAACCATCTAGCATTTGAAACTTCTAGATGCTTTCACAATGTGAAATTGATACTGTCGATATGTGCATAGTTTGCAACTTTGATCAATATACAGTATTACCAGTGAGTCTTTATTTTACATTTTCCCAGAAAACAAAAAAAATTGACATCAGTGCATATTTGTTATCTGGGGTATCTGTTGTAAAGTATCTGCTTAAGATATCTATGTCCATAGCCTCTTTTTAAATAGGCCCTCTATTAGTGATTTAAAATAGTCTTCACATGTGCTCTGTTATGAGGTCTTTGTCAGATATAAAATAGCATAGTGTACATCTTATTCCTTCCCGAGGCTTGGCTTTTCATTTTGTAAGAGATGTCTTTTTAAAGATGGACCAGTCCTGTGTCATCCTTAGAATCATTCTTAAGTTCATGCCCACTCTTGCAAGCAATGTATGAATTCAAATTACTGAGGGTCTCTCCCTTTTTCTTTTTTTTTTTTGGGGGGGGGGGTGATGGTGGCAATCACTGACCTCTGGTGGTTGTGGGAGTTACCCAGCCTTGCTTCGCTGGATTTGAACTGCCAAGCCAGTGGGCCACAGTCCTGCACTCAATCACTACACCACCGGGGTTCAGCCCTGTGGCAGTCATGTGCTTATATTAATTTTATAATTGAAATGTAGGGGTGAAGTCTGGCCTGTTAATCAGGAGAAAGTCATTGAGTAGCTGATGAGGCCTCTGTGTGGGCATGGCTTTCACCTGAGACTCCTGGGAAATCTCGCGGTATTTACCTCGTGAAGATGAGAAGCTATCTTCCCCAGTGGTTGGAGTTAGTTAGAGAGATGATTAACCACAGGCAACACAGAATGGCGGCGGCTGGGAGGCTGGAGTAGCCGGTGGAGAGACTACACGACTTTGCCCTGATGAAGACAGACCACTGAAGCTGGAGTTGGCATGCTGTTGATAGACCTGAGCCCTGGAAGCGCGGAGCCATGGGAAGACCCCTGCCAGCGCCAGAATTCTGCACCCACTGACCTGTGACTTCCTGAGTCAGAAGCAGACTTTATAGACTGATTTCGGGCATATGGGTTATTATTGGACTTATGACTTTGCACTGGACTGGATTGGGATGCCTTCTTGGGGTCATATTTCTTTTGTATATAAACCCTTTCCTTATACCTATACGCATGTCTCTGAAATTTGTTCTTCTAGTCTATCCGGACTAACACAAGCCCCAATCTTTCCCTTTTTCTGACCCTTTACTGGCCCAAGCAGAATGCCCTTCCCCTGTCTGATAGCATGTCCGAAGAATGTGAGATAAAGTCTCACAATATTGACTTCTCTGGAACATTCTAGCTATTTTAATAGAGACTTACTTGTGGTTCTGATAGTACATAGCATATTTAATATTCCTCACTATTATTAATTCAATAATTCAAAAGCATCAAAGATTTTTTTTCACTGTTTCTTATACATTACCCAACTTTAAAGTACATATGAGAGGATTAAAGACATCCTGGTCTGAAAAGCTTAGTCTTCAAAGTCACACAAACACACACACCTAACAATTTAAAGAGATTTTTTGCCATTCTTTGAGAATTTCACTCTGTATTCCATTTGTCTTATATGGTTTATTTATCCCATTGTGAGGATTTTTGTTTTCATTAAATAGAGGTATTTTCTATATCGATGTGCTTTTATGTCTTTGATTTTCACCAGGAAGTGCTTCAAGTGCTATTCACTTGTAGCAAATAGAGTTGGAGCATCTGTGTGTTGCAGGTTGTTCAAGAGTCCTCCAGTATTGATGGGCTTTCTTCCCACACATTTCAGGTTCTTGGATTATTTGTTCATCATGAAGGTAAAAAAAATTAGTGAAGAAATACCATATTGGAATATACTTTCCTTGATGTTGTAGGGTACATTATTCCATGCTTCTGTTTCAATTATTGTGTACTAGTCTAAACACAGGTTGTACATGAACAATATAAAGTGTTTTAGAATTAAGATTCTATGCAATATTGTCCCCAATTTGCTTTGTAACACAGAGTATAAAACAATTGCACAGCAAATAAAAGACAATGGTATCTCTAATTCCTTGTTCTTTTCTGAAACCAGCATGAATTTCTGCCATTTCCTTTAGATGTACTGCTTCAAACATTTTAAAAAGTACCTTCAGCAAAATTACCATTTTAAGATAGTACTATTTTGACTAATAATTTCTTCTTTTTGCTGGATCACATTTCTTTGGAACAGGTGGACCTCTTCCTGTGTGGTGATCAGATGCATTTCCAAAATACCTAGTCATAGCTGAGTGAGCACTTTCGGCTTTATATATATATTTGTTGACATTTTTTCCATTGATATTTTATGAATTCCTGGGATATTGGAATTTTTTTTCAGTGCCCTCTGTGAAGCTTGTATTTGTCCTTCAATATTAGCAGTTCTTAACCAAATTCTACATTCAAAATGTTTAAAATTTAAACAATTATATTGGGTTCAATGACTCTGTTAATCCCTTTCTTTTTCTGATGTTTCATTTGCCATTTATTATTTCACCTATGAAATTTTTTAACATCAAAATTTAAAGCTTGTAACTTCCTAGTGTTCTTTCAGCTTGAGAAGTGCATCCTTCCCTAAAAATGCAACCAACTAACATCTGGAGAGTACATAGTGACAAAATAAATAAATAAATAAATAAATAAATAAATAAATAAATAAATAAATGTGTATTTTAAGCTATTGATTCTACATAGTTTAATATATTTACCTTTCCTTAGGGAATAATAATAATTTGTGCCCTTCTTATCATATCTTTACTTACCTCAAGATCATAAAAATATACTATTTCCCAAAAAGTATGACCAGAGAACCATCACTACTTGGTATCTGTGCATGACGTCCCTTCCACCTCGCCCTCTCTGTCACCCTCTCCCTCTTCCTCTCTCCCTTTCTCCTCACTTCTTTGTAAAATCACATCATTTCTGAAGGTAAAGTTTGCTATTTCTTTGCTTTTAATTTTGAATTTGGTGGAGATTTTACATTTCAGACCATCACGTTTCAATTGTTAAAACTGATTATAAGCCCCACCAGTAGCTTACTGAACCCCATCCTTCTTGTGAAGTATTGCCTTTTCCCTCCAAGATAATACCTGTAACCCATCTATATTTCAACTTCCCTCCTTTTCCCTCCATCATTTGGTGGCTGTGGTAGGCATGTACCCGGGTGCCAATTTGATTAAGAGTGTAGGGGTGGAGCCAGCCTATCATTCTGGAGATAGCCAACGAGACCTCTGTGTGTGCATGACTCTCTCTGAGTATTCTGGAAAATCTAGTAATATTTCCCCCATGGAAGTGAGAGACTATCGACACAGTCACTTGGAGACACTCTGTTGACAAGAAAGAAAACTCAGTCCCTTGGGGATCTTGACATCATGACAGCATGCTTATAGATCCTGAGTCCTGAAACCTGAAGGAGCTGGAGGAGAAACTACATGGATTTGCCCTGCTGGAACCAGACCTCTCAAGTCATGTGGAGACTCCTGCCAGTGCTGAGATGCTTGAGAGACCACAGGGAGATCCAGGCCAGCACTGAGATGTTTCTACCACCCTTGGATACACAAGACTCTGTACCACTGGCCTGGATGCCTGGCCTGGCATCATTGAATATGTTTTGTGAGTCTGAAGTGGACTTTATAGATTTGTATTGAACATATGGGCTAATATCGGACTTACGGATTTGGACTGGACTGGGTTGGGATGTTTTCTCAATAGTCCATTCCTCTTGTATATAAAACTCTACTTTATCTGCATATGCATGTTTGTGAATTTGTTTCTTTCGTCTACCTGGACTAACACAGTGACCTCCAGTCTTTTCCCTTTGATAGGACTTGATTGGTTTCATGTGCTCCTCTACCCCTTCTTTGTAATAATATAATTGGCTGAGTTCACTCAGTATAATGTCCTTCACATGAACCCCTGCCATAAACTGCTTTGCGTTTTCATTATTCTTCTTGAGTGATGTCTGTAGGTCGATGGAGACTGCTGGCTTTTCGGATTTATCCCATCGATTGATAGATGTATCATTGTACCAATGTCGTGCTGTAGAATTACTGTGGTTGTCTCATAGGTGTGGAGTTTGGGAAGTCAGAGGCCTCCAAAGCAGTGCTTTTTACTTAGATGTTTTCACTCCCCATATAAATTCATTAATTTTTTTCTATTTCCTTAAAGAAACAACTTGAAATCTAGGTCAGAATCCAATCTATTTATACATTTCTTTGAGTAATATTACATTATGCAGTATTCCTACTCGTGAGTACAAAATAGACTTCATTTTATATATGCTTCTTAGAATTTCTGGCAATAATGCTATTTTGTTTTGTTGGTACAAGTTTTTTGTTTTTTGGTAGGTTTATCCATAAGTATTACCTCATGTATGGTTATTATTAATGATATTGTTATTTTGATTTCTTTTTCAAGACCCTTTTCATTATTAAACAGGAAAAAAATTGATGTTCTTTTATCTTGTATCCTGCCATGCCTCAAATCCATCTGTAGAGTATCTAGTCAGAATAAGTCTCTAGCAAATCTCCTAAAGTCACAGGAAAATGACTCAAATAGCTTTACTATCAGACAGATTATTGTGAACTTGAGAATGGTGGCTCAAACCAAATACTAAGATATGTCTTTACTGATGAATTCTAAGAAACATTGAATTAACAACAACTTTCTTACACACTTATCAGCAACAAGCATTAAAGAGGAAGCAATATTTTCTAACTCACTCAAAAAGCCATTATCGTAACATGTGGTTATTACACTTAAAAATAAGGACTTAAATAAATAACAGTGGGCCAATGTTCATTGCAACTTCAGTTATGATAACTAGAAGGTGAAAACAACTAAAATGTCCATAAAAGATTAATGGTTTACCAAATGTAGTACATATGCCCAAATAAATATTATTTAGCTTAAATACCATTATACTTCTGGTATATGATACAACATGAATGAGCATTGAAACATTGTTCTGACTGAAATAAGTTAGACACTATATGAAAAATTTTAATTCCCCTAGTTACATGAAATAACTCAATTACAACAAAAAATACCCCACCCCACAAAATAACTGACATCAGATTGATTCTGACTCATATAGACCCAGAAGGACTGGATGAAATTGCTCATATGGGATTCTGAAACAATGAATCTTGAAGTAGAAAGCTTGTCTTTCTCATGAGCAGTGACTGATGGTTCAATTGCTTGTCTTGTGGTTAACTGCCCAATGTGTAATCTCTATGCCAGACTAGACAAATTCTTTGAGAAAAGACAGAACTTGTGGTTCTTGGGAGTAGTTGGTGGGGTGGGGGGGATGAAAGAGAAGTTACATGAGGGTACTGGGAAAACACAAAAACAAATGATGATGGTTGTGCACTATGGTGAATGCAAGTAACGTCACTGAATTGTAAATGTAAAATGATTGAAAGAGCAATGGTTTTGTTATATATAGGTTTTGTCTTGTATAAATTAGCACAGTAGAAGAAACACCTCACTCATTTTCAGTTTGTGGGTGAGGAGAGAATTGAGCAAAATCCTATTGGACTTCAAAAATACTATGATACAATGTATTTGTTATTGTTTATTCTGATTGATCTAATTTACTAAACCAGAAATAGTGAGTATGAGTTGAAATTTCTTCTTATATTTCACCTAACTGGCACTTCCCATTTGTTTTTATTCTTGTTTAATTATATTGTAATAATATTAATATTCCTGTATTTCTAGAAAATGTTTTAATAAGCTTCCATTGCACCCAAATCCTTTTGCAAGAGTGCAGGTGACATTAGCATATTGGGTTTTCAACACAAAGCTCAGGAATTCCATCTACCAGCCACTTCCGAAGAGGAAAATGAGGCAATCTGCTCTTGTAAAAAGTTATGGTCTTGGAAAGTCTTGGGAACACTGACAGGATTGACTTCATGACATCTGATCCCCCAGCGATCAGCTGTTTGAAACCACCATCTACTTCACAGGAGAAAAAAGAGGCTTTCTACTCCTGTAAATATTTATCATTTTGAAAATCAGCAGGGGCATTTCTTCCCTATCCAACAGCGTTGCTGTGAGTTGGAATGCTCTTTCTGGCAGGGCATTTGGATGTATTTGTGAATTTTATACACTGGTTTCTGCCTATAACCAGGAATAAATGATGAAAACAATTTTTTGTAACAGTCACAATCTCTTATAAGGGAGAAAGAGAATATACACTCTTCATAGACTTATTTCACAAATGCATATATATTTATAAATTACATTTAATATGCACGCATGTATGAAAATGAATTTGTGCTAGATTTTATCATAAAAGATAAAATTAGGTGGGTAATTGTTCCAATTTGGGATAAATGCATCTTTACAAGCTTAATTCCCTCATAAATGAATTCTTGGTTTCAAGTCTTCTTTTATTTTCAGTAAGCCTAGGGTATTTTTTAGGAGCATGAAGAAAATGAATAGTTTCTCTGTAGAGGGGACCTATGGCTTTGTGTTAGTCTGGGTAGACTAGAGAAACAAAGTCATAGACAAGCATATGGATATAAGGAAAAGGTTTATATAAAAGAGGAGTGGGACATTGAGAAAACATCTCAGCCCAGTCCAGTTCAAAGTCATAAGTCCAATATTAACCCATATGCCCAATAAAAGTCCTTAAAGTCTCCTTCCGACTCATGAAGTCAACGGCCAGTGGGTGCAGAGTCCCAGCTCCAGCAGGGGTCCCCCCATGGCTCCTCATTTCCAGGGCTCAGGTTCCATCAACAGCATCCAGTGGGGGTACAAGCAACTCAGCGCTGGCAGAGGTCTCCCCATGGCTTCTCCAGCTTCAGAGGTCTGGTTCCATCAGGGCAAGGCTGTGTGGCTTCTTCTCGGGCTCCTGCAGCAGCTCGGACACTGCCATCTTGTCTTGTCCGTAATTCTTTATCTCTGAAACTAACTCCCAACAACTGGGGAGATAGCTTCTCATCTTCACAAGGGAAATATCACGAGATTTCCCAGATGTATCAGGAGAAAGCCATGCCCACACAGACACCTCATTGGCTACTCAATGGCTATCACCAGATGAACAGGCTGGACTCCACCCCTACATCTCAATCATGAAATTAACATAAGCACATGACCGGCACAGGCTTCTGAGAATCTTTCTGTTTCAGATATGTCAACGCCCCCTTTTCTTCTGAGGTTTTAGCTCATTCTTGAACAATATGAAGCCACCAATGTTTACCACTTTTCTTTTCCCCTTCAAAGGTGAGAATGTTCAAGCACTTAATCTATAAATGCTTCCCAACGATGTGAAGCAATGGTTGTCAGTTGGGCTTTGGTCAGCATGGCCAGCACTCAACCCCAGCAGCTCCACAGGAGGCAGACTGGGCCTTCTACTCCCATACACAGTGACAGCTTCAGAAACTCACTGGATCTCTGTGAGTCAGTACTGGCACAAGGAGGTGGGTTTATTTGGTTTACAATGTTGAAATTTTTAGAAATTCTGTTTTGATCACATGAATTATCTGTAGTTTTCTTTATTCTGCTCCAATAGCTTTCCTTATGGGAAAGGTAACTATTTCTCTCTCTCTCTCTCTCTCTCTCTCTCTCTCTCATTAAACTTTGTTTTAATGGGTCTCAAAATTCTGTGACAGACATTTGGTCAAGTTGTTTTCCATTTAAAAAGTACTGATTTTAAAAACTAGTCACCTAAAACTGCCACACACAAAAGGAACATATGTTCCTCAAACATTCCTTTCCTCCTGAAAATTTTATGATGTTTTATTCTCACCAACCAGTTTTTCACTACTCAATTTAAATGGCCAGTTGAGACAAAGAGTTCGGAGACATTCTTCCACACCGAGTAAGATTGAGTGGCAGGTGGGATGGGAAATATTCATTTAACCATCTGGGCAGCCTTGGTGACCTTGCCAGCTCCAGCAGCCTTCTTGTCCAGTGTCTTGATGACACCCACAGCAACTGTCTGTCTCATGTCTCAAAGAACAAAATGACCCAGAAGAGAATAGTCAGAGAAGCTATCCACACACACGGACTTGCCAGGTACCATATCAGCTATGGTAGCAACAGAAAATTTCAGGAGTTGGGGGCCCACTTCCAACTTCTTGCCACAACAACAATCTTCTCTTTGAGCTCAGCAAACTTGCAAGCCACATAGGCAGATTGACAATCCAGCACAGGTGTGTCTCCAGCACTGATTTTACGTAGATGATCACCTGCTTCCATTGGTGGGCCATTGTTACTGTCACTCAAGTCCACCACAGCTGGTCACCCGATCCACAAGTGTGGGATCGACAAAAAAACCACCAAAAAATTCAAGATAGAAGCTGCTAAGATGGGGAAAGGTCTTGGATAAGCGGAAAGCTAACTATTCTATCTGAAAATTTGTATGTAAATTAACTAATTTCATTTGTCATCAAGTCATCTTTACCCCATGGCAACCCGGCTTGCCTCAGAAAGACCTGCATTTCGTGGACTTTTTAATGGCTGTTCTTTTGAAAATGAATTGCAAGACTTCTCTTCCAAAGTGCTTTTGAGTACACTTAAATCTCCAACATTTTTTCTAGCAACTGATATCTGATATCCTTTTTACTAAGAACTCATAACTATTTATACAACCAAGAACTCCCAGATTAGCTGCATATATTAAGTAGAAGTCGTAATATCAATTTATCTGGAGTATTCTTAAACAAAATATTAGTATTATTCCTTTTTTTGAATTAATAATACTAAAAATGTGCAAGATTTACATTCATACACATACTCTTGTAGACTCCCAAATGCAAGTCACTTTCAATTTTTATTACTGATATGTTTGATGTATTAGTAAAGAAATGAAACATGAATGATAGAGTTTGAAATAGCTTCACTGCTATTATAATGACAGTTGATAGAATTTCTATTTTATCTAATAAAAAATCTTGCCATCACTATGATAACTACAAGCTATTTTATATTCTCAGCATGATTAAGGCAGCTATTACTCTGCTGAGGCAGCATTACTGATCAAAAGCCCCAGACATTGGTAATTTCTCTCTTTAAGAGAAAGGCTGTTCAGAATTCTTTTCAATAATGTAATAACTCAATCTATAGCAGTTAGTCTAACAGCTCAACTAAATGTTTTTATTTTTACTCTCTACAGTCATGGAGCTTCAGAAAACAAAATGAAGTATATGTCAATAAGATAACACATCCAGGTTTCCAGAACAGAATATATATATATATATATATATATATATATACACACACACACACACATTCCAGCCTTCCAGCCATTCTTTCTGGTTAAGGTCAGTTTGAGATTTGTTTGGTTGTTTATTTTGATAAAATACACTAGCAATAGTTGTATTAAATAAACCACGATGAATTTGACCTCCATTAAGTACTTTTAGCTTCTGCTATGTTGCTTTTGAGATGAATATTCAGTGAATGTACTTCTAACATTAACACGATGTTAAATCTGAAAGATGGCCAGCAGTAACATGGTACTTTCCAAAAACAGCATGACGAACATTTCCTTTCAATGACAGTAAAACTATCTTTGCTGATAAAAGGCTGTAAGCCTAGACTTTGTGTAGGCAATGTGTAAAGAGAATGATCTACTTCTGCTTTCAGTGATGTAGGATGTTTATGTTGTAGGCAGATGTACGATGTTGCTATTCCTAATGACTACTCAGGGTACCTCATTTGGGCTAGAAGATGAAAAATGAATATAGCTGCCAGCCACACTGATAATGGTCAAGGCCAGATACTACTAACCAGTGTTAATTGCACAGGTTAGTAAGGATAAAGCAGATATATTTACCAACTCAATGACATTAGGTTTGGGGTGTTTTGAGTTAGAAAAATTGGGAAGAAAAAATGACGTTAAAGGGATCCGTGTGAACAACAGAGAATGATGTTATCTACTTATGAATTTTTAAAACTTCTTTGTAATACATGTTTGTTTAATAAACCTTTTGTATCAATGGGTTAAATAAGGAAAGTACATTTTAATGAAGTTTAGGGGCTGAATTGCAATTACACAGAGAATTGATGATAAACAAGTAATTGGAACAAAAGTCTTTTTTAGTATTGATCATTAGGCATGGGAATTATATTCATTTCACAAAAACATAAAACCCAGAAGACACAAATGTACTGAAGGAGCTTCCACATTTACTTCAGAGCTTAGTCTTTTTCAGTAAGAAGACTAAGATGGAAAATCATAGTTTAATGTCATAGCTGAAAAGATGTGTTTATGTTTCCCAACATTGTTGTCTGTCAAATAAAAATAATTTAAATCAATTTCTCTCATTGATTCCAAGTGTTTTCTGTACTCACATGAAACGTGAGATGGTGGTTCTTAAGGTATAGCCCTATTAATAGAAGATGAGTTTGTTAATAATTGGATGTTGACACTTTCACTTCAGCATCATGGAAACTTTGCATAGAAAAAATTATTTTCAATAAAGGGTAGCTTCTTTTAGTTCAATTTATTTGCAATTTTTTTTGGTGGGGAGAGGGGATTGCAGCTTTCTTTCAAGAGCTTGAAGTCCTGGTTATTGTGATTGCTATTTAAAATTCACATGAAACGTTCAGTATGATCTGTCATAAGCACTATACTTTTTAAAGACCAATATATCAAAATGACAGTAGCCATATATAATATTAATAGAAAACGATGAATTTATGCTGAGGAGAAATTCAGAAAATGAGGGCAAAAGTGTTTAAACAACTGAAAGAATGTAACCAATATGACTGCATTGTATAATTTGGAATTGGTATTGGATTGGTATTTCTTTTGTTGTTGTTGTTGGGCAGTATTGACCTCTGTTGGTGGGAGTAGGAAGCCCAGCCTTACTTCTGGAGAGCTGCTGCAGGATTTGAACCTCCAACCCAGTGGGCCGCAGTCCCATGCACAAACACTATACCACTGGAGCTCAGCTCGAATTGGTATTTTTTTTCTGCATATATTCCCACCAAAACCCACAATAAAATATAATGTCTTTAAATTTAGCATTTAAAACAAAATTATTTGTCGCTGTGGTGATTAGGTAAATATAAAATTTGGGAGCATGAGTTGGGTTGAAAATATTCTTCCTAAATTGTAGAAATTTATGAATGGCAGTGGAAGTCCCAAATACATTTGCAAGATCTACATATGATTAAGTCTCTAGTGATTTCTCTCTGACCAATACTGAGGAATAGAAATTAACCTGATAATAGGCTATCAGACAGAGTATTACAGAGAGATGACTATAGTAGATAAAAATGACAAATGTTACTTGAGTAGTTAGAACATTGTCATTTTATCCCCCTTTGGTTACTTGATTTTTAATTCTTTATTTCTTTTTTTCACATTGGGATTATCTTCATTGTATTTTGTTACTTTTGGTAGCCTTCTTGACTTTCTGTTTTATACTTTTCTGTGTATGAAATCAGGATGGATGAATCTATAGAGAAAATAATTAGAATAAGAGTTCTTGGAGAGTGATGGCAGGGGAGACGGGGAATAATAAAGAACTGATATCAAGAAGCACAAAAAAGAATAAAATGTTTGAAATTTGCTGTGGTAGAGATAGTACAACAGGGCTTGACATGACTGAATGATTGAATGGTTTGATACTTGGATGATGTCCTAATAAAACAGCAATAGTAGCATTCTTAGGAAATTAAGAAACACGTGGCATAGAAATGTTCATGGATTTGGTTGAGTTACACACATAAATTAAGTTGATTCAAACCAACCAAATAACCTATGAATCCAAGCAGAAATTTCAGTTTAAAAATGTATTAGTGAGATTACAGCTATGCCATTAAAAATAATTAAAGTATGAAGTATCTATGACAAAGCTGATGTTGACTAACTAGATAAACATTCAACATGACTGTGAGTGCTTTTGTATTGCTACCTCTGATTACTTATGCTTTAGATATATTTGGCAACTTAATATATGTGTATATCTATTTTTTGTAAATCAAACCAAATTATCTACAATTTCTCTAATTTTTTGCAAATAGGCTTCCTAACTTGTGTTTTTGTAATGTTCTTAATCTTTCGAAAATTGTAGTCAAATTAGTTAATAGGGAGAATTAAAAACTTACTTATGGAAAATCTATCTACGTACAATTATTGAAAATGAGTTTGCCAACAGGAAGTCATTAAGGAAAAAGAATAATGGGAGAGAAATTACCCAAATTAAACAAGGAAAGCACAATTTTATCTAACTAGAGACTATTTTAATGGGGCTTCAATATTGAAATAGCTATATTTATAATGTATGAAAGAAACATGGATCAAGGGACAGTTATGAACTACAACAAAGAAAAACTGAGTTCACAATCTAGAAATTTTTGTGTCAGAGTTGTATTCTTTCACAATAATCATTCAGTTTATATGATAGCTCACAATCAGAGAAATTGCATTGCATGAAGAAGAATGCAGTATTAGGATTGGAGGAAGACTTTTTAACATCATTCATTATACAGCTGACACAATTTTGCTTACAGAACGTGAGGAGAACTTGAAGCATTTACTATTGAAGATCGAGGATTGCAGCATACAGTATGGATTACAACTCAGTGTTAAAAAACAAACAAACCCAAATCTCACTATTGGAACAATTAGTGACATCATGATAAATGGAGGAAAGATTTCAGTTGTGAAGAATTTCTTCTTGCTTGATTCCACAATCATTGCTCATGAAAGTAGCAGTTAAAGCCGTCTAGCTAAGAAACAACAAAGCCCACATGGAAAAAGCACACCAGCCTGTGAGACCACAAGATGTCAAAGGGATCAGGAATCAGGCATCAAACAACATAAATTCATATCATTGTGTGCCCACCTTCCTGTTCGGATCGCTAAAGATGAATGTGTGCATAGACAAATGTGGTGAAGAAAGCTGATAGTAACTGGCTATCAAAAGATATAACGTCTGGGATCTTAAAGACTTGAAAATAAAAAAAGTCATCTAGTTCAGAAGCAGCAAAGTCCACGTGGAAGAAGCACACCACTCTGTGTGACTATGAGGTGCAAAGGTATCAAGCCTAAGGAACTAAAAGTTTTATTAGTGAAAATAAGGGGGAGCACAGGGTAGGGACCCAAAGTCCATCTGTAGGTAACAGACTTCTCCTTACAGAGGGATTGCAAGGAGGAGACAAACCAGTGAGGATGCAGTGTAGCAATTATGAAACATACAACTTTCCTCTAGTTCTTCAATACTTTCTCCTTCCCACTACCATGATCCCAATTCAATCTTAACGAATCCGGCTATACCAGAAGATATGCAATGGCACAGATAGGAGCAGGAAACACAGGGAATTCGGGACAGAGGATCCTTTAAGGACCAGGATGACAGTGGGCATACTGAGAGGGTGGAGGGAAGGTGGGGTAGAAAGGGGGAACTGATTATAAAGATCTAGATAAAACCTCATCACTGAGGTACGGACAATGGGGAAGTGGGTGAAGGGAGACATTAGACAGTGTAAGATATAACAAAGTAATAATAATGTATAAATTATCATGGGTTTCTGGGGAGGGAAAGCAGGAAAGGAAGGGGGAAAATGAGGAGCCAATGCCAAGGGTTTAGATAGAAAGCAAATGTTATGAGAATGATGAGGACATCCCATAGTACAATGCTGGTAAGTAGTATTGCACAATCGCTACCACAAATGATTTTCAAACATCCTTTACCTTTCTGGACTTCTTGACATCCTTTTTAAGTCCTGGATCCAAGTAGTCTATATAATATTTTGAACTGACCTCTTAGCTTTAAAATAACCTCAGTAGATGTCCTCTGAAGTCACTGTTTTGGTCGGGGATTTTTTTTTTCTGTTGGCAATCTAATGAGTTTAAGACAAGTATGTTGTCTAGAGAATTTGTCTACAAATTTCTGATTTCTGATTTGTGAGATCTATTTATACACTAAAATAATAAGATCATGCATGTATGAACTAGAACCCAAGTAGCAATGCTTTTTGAACCACCCTAGCAATTTTATTATTGTAGTGTATGTCTTGGCTCATAAAATAGTATCAGTTTGCAGGAAAGCAGTGCTGAAAGTACAGAGAGTTCCCATATGCCACCTTCACCTTGCCCACTGCTTTTCTTTCATGTAGTCATTTTATTATATAGAATGTAAAAATAATAATATATTATTATTAGTTGAAGCCTATGAGGTCCATAGCTATTATTTAGGTTTATTCATAGCATTGTAAAGTTCTATGCATTTTGAGAAATTGGTGTTATGATTCCTATATGTCAAACTATTTTGCACCATTGTATATACAGAATAGTTTTACTGCCCTCAAATTACTTTTCTTCACCTATTCATCTCTTCCATAATTGAACTCACAGTAACCATTATCTTATCATTGCTGTAGCTTCTCTTGTTTTAGAATTCTTATAGGTGGATTCAAACTACGTGTAGTTTGGGAGCTTATTGCTCTATTTATAATGATGACTTTATTAGCAATACAAACATATCATTCTTTCTTATGTGTATGTAGTTTAATAGCTCATTTCTTTTTATGCTTATGATATGGATGTACCACAATTTATTTACCCAACAACCTATTAAAGGAAGTATTGTTTCTAACTTTTATCAACTCTGAATAAAAGTGGCATAAGCATTCTTGTGCAAGCTTTAAGGTGAACATATGTTTTCATCTCACTTGGGTAAATACCTAGGAGCATTCCTTGTTGGATCACATGGCAAAGCTATGTTTAGCTTTGTAAGAAATTTCCAGATTTTCCTCAATGTGGTTACACCATTTTGCATTCCTGTTAATAGCATATGAGAGTCACTATTATACCATACCCTTGAGCATTCCTTCTCACTGTCCAAAATGTTCCCAATTTAGTAAATAAATTATATGATTTGTCTATTTATTAAATATTACACTAGAAAGAACTATCTTGAAATGATAGCCCAAACTCTTTATTATGAGAACCTACCTTAGGATGTGATTTTTTTGTCACATTCAAGATCTCTCAGTCTGTTTCAAAAAGACAGAGAGTCAGACATTTTCGCTGTTGCTCTCAAGGTCAGTGTTCTCTTTAAGGAAGCCTAGTGGGGAGGTGGTTACTTATTGACTGCAATCTGATAGGTCAGCGGTTAGAAACCACCAGGCGACACTCTGTCGGCAAAAGATGGAACTTCCTGTTCCTGGAGAGTTTCGGTCTCAGAAACTCGCAGGGGCTGTTCTACGGCATCCCTTTGAGTCCATGAGTCAGCATCTCCTCAATGACAATAAGTTCGGAAGTTTGGGGTTTTGGTTCCTTCTATTACATAACCTGGTATATAGAACAGTTTTTTTTTTGAAGGAGGTGCATCACTGCCCTCTGGTGGTGGGAGCTCCTGTGGAGCTGGAATTGAACCTCCATCCCAGTGGGCCGCAGTCCCGCGCACAACCACTATACCACCAGGCCTCAACCAAACAGTTTGTTTTAATACTAAGTAACATTTTATAGCATGCAAGAACACAGAGCGGACTCTACATAGTTATAAAATCTTAAGTATTTCACTAGGCAAATAGGATGCAAAGGATCGCAAAGAGTTAGAAAGAGAAGATTATGGAGCACCTCCCTCAAATCGTGGTATTTCTAATACCTCCTATGCATGTGGAAGCTGGTTAATAAGTAAGAGGAGCCAGGAAGAATAAAGTGTCTCTGGTGGCATGATACATTAAGCATCGGGATGCTCAGCAGAAGTCCGGCTCTTTGAAACTCCCAGTTCTTCTACTGATGTATGTTCTCTGCTTCCATAAAAATGTCTACTTTGGAAAACCCTAAAGAATTATCCTGTCTGAACTAAAGTTCTATCCTGTCTGACAGAATCACTCTGACACAGAATCAACTTAATGGGAGTGACTTTGATTTCTTTTTTGACGAGGAGTTGGTACAATTGAATTATAGTGTTGAGGAACAAGAGTCAGTATATCATGGACTGCCAGAGAGTGAAGAAATCTCTCTTCTAAGTAGAGTCCAAATGCCCTGGAGAAGTGAGAATAGTAAGACTTGATTCAAGTGTTTTGGACATGTTATCAGGAAAAAAAAAAAAAAAACCCTGAAGGAAGACAACATACATTGGTAAAGTAAAAAGGTCAGTGAAAAAGAGACCCTAAATAAGACCGATTGACATAGCAGCATCCATCGCAGGATAGAACAGTATTTCATTCACCATGACACATGATGTCACGGTGAGCTGGCGCCAAGGCCAGCCTTTAACGGTAACGCTGTGTTTGCTTTTGAGAGTCTGTACATATTAGCTGTGTGAACTTGGTGAAAATACATGTGAGTACTACTTACTGGAAATAACAATTCCAGAAATAGGGTTAGGAGTTTGTTATGAGCTCTGTGAATTTATTATTTTATGTTTACTTTGATTATTTTTCTACTTCCAACTTGGGGAAGTTATTTGTGACAGATATAACGTAATAAATTACATTAAAATGTGTTTGTAATGTATTATTATAATTATTTTAACTGTAGTACCATTGTTAAACTTCCCAATTAATATATAGTTAAAAACAGGAAACAGAAAAGTTAAACCTAAAATTCCCAGTTCTGCAAGGAGATATTGCTATGTCAAGTTTAAAAAATGTAAACTTCATTGTTCAAGATGCAATCAATGTATTTATTTTTATTAGCAAGCAAATCCATTCACTCTGGGATCAGAATGTACCTGAAGTGAAATAGCGACACTTTTCCACTCCACTTTTCTAAACGTCTCAGTAAGCCATTTGACTGTCTTGTAAAATTTGTGTACTTCTTACAGTTCCCCACATACTTATTCTTCGAAAGCAAGTTCAAGAAAGCCGCTCACAATGAGATGTCCCAGATCAATATTAATAACAAACTGAAAGACAGGAGAAAATCTTATACAGTTTCTCTAATTGAGCACCTTGTAGTCACCACAATTAATTATGCATCTTTACATCTATTTTTCAAACCAGCCTTATACCATTCCATTTTCCCTTTCCAGACTCACTTTCAAATTTAATAATCTCCTTTAAAATACAACACTTCCTTCGAAGTCATTCGAAGTCTTCGAAGTCATTCCTTCGAAGATGTCTGTCCTGGCTTTTGCTTTTAACTACCCAGAAATGCTGAAATAATGGGAATAATAGAAGTGCTATTTGTATTATCACCTAATAGCAGGGAGGAGAGTGGACAATAAACAGTATTCCTTGATGTAGTGATTGAGCTATCTGCTATATACCCTTTGGCATTGATTATCTCCTTCATAGGTTGTGGTATTTATTCTGAGATGGGTGGTATTTGCTCTGAGCCTCGAGTGCAACAGCAGTTGCACAGTTTCCCTGGGATAATGTCCAGAGTTGCTAATGATTGGAACTTTGATTATAGGCCTCCCTTGACAACACAAGGCAGAGATTTCATTTGAGATGACTCAGAGGGCGATCTTCCTTTTTGTGAAAAAGTATTTCAGTAGCAGCTGTGCTTGCTGGCAGAAATCCTACCCAAATGCTGACCCGGCTTGACCCTGAAGTCCCTCTCAGTGACACAATCTTTGAAATAGCTTTCTCACTACCAATAAATGTTATAGTTTAGTAAGCTGTTTCTTTACAGCAGTAGTAAAAACATTGCTGCTTTGCATTACATTGTTTCTTAAATTTTAGTCATTGCCCACATGGGGGCAAAATTGCCTATGAATTGTAATAGGCTTAAAAAAAACCTAAAGAGAGCCAAGATTAATATTCATTTTGTATATACTAGGATGATTATATTGATTGGTAAGACACTACATTCCTTACTAAGTCTATACAGGTCCTCGATATTTCTGAGCACCTTAACTCCATGCTTTAACTCCTCTATAGACTGAACTGAATACTGTTCACACAAAGGGCTCTATTGGCTTTCACTCTGGCTAGGCTGGCTGTCATATTTTATTGATGATGTTTCTGCTAAGAAATCCCAAGTTTCCCCTCTACCAGTAACCACTATCAGTTCTTCTCCACCCTTTCTCCACTCTTGCCAATCACTCTCTCATCTACCCCCAGAACTTTCCATCCCATTGTTTTCACCTTCAGATTGCTTATCCAACCTTTCTTATCTAGATAGACATGCAGAGATAGTAGCATGCTCAAAATACTGAGCAAAACAAAGCAACAAAGAAAGACAAAACCACAACCAAAAACCCAATGACAAAAAAGATAACCTGTAAATAATTCCAGGTCTCTTTGTTGACCTTTAGGAGTGTTTTCCCGTGGAGTCTGATGGGGTGCCACACCCTGTCCCCAAAGTATTTTTGGTACTTCCTCTGGACTTTGTTGCTCTGCTCCCCTTGCAGATGGATCTGTTGCACACCCTTAGTGTTTTGCCTGGGTGTGGTGGGGTCAGACAGGCGCAATTCCCACACTGTGTCTCCTGTGTTGTCCCCAGTAGGGCTATGGGTCAGTGGGAGATGTCGTGTCTCATAATGAGGTCAGCCATATGGTTTGCTCTGTACATTGGCTGCTCTGAGCAGGGATATTGTCTTCGAGACTTAGAGGACCAGAATGTACTCCAGTTTCTCTTCCTCCCACTTCATTTGCTCCCATGTGTTCTCATCAGACATGACCCTCTCCCTGAGCTATAACTTCAGTGCTGTCCTCTCAAGTACATTCTTCTGAGGGGAGGGACAGCTGTCCACATGGTTGAGGATGGGGCCTGCTACTCAGACTCTCTATTGGTTCCGTTTCATGCAGGTATGTTGTATTCACATCTTGGAGCACTGGGCTGAAGTCTGGTCCCTCTTTCCCTGTGGAGATATAAACAATACACTCTCTTTGGGTAGGTTAGTGCCCTGTTCCCTCGCTACTCTTTTTTTCTCTCTCCCCTCCTTTCTAGTTGGCCACCAAATGTACCCCTGGATATGGTTTAGCCCCTGCCATATTATCTGAACCGCACCCCAAGAATGTTTGCATACAGTAGGCTTTCCTTATGCTCCTTTTGCATTTTTTTAAGCTTCCCTCAGTGGACTCATGTTGTACTTGTCTTTTTGTTGCTTGACTTACTTAGATTAGCATACTTTCCTCCAGTTCTTCCCATGTGGTGATGTGCTCCATGCATTTATCACTGCTTTTTAATGATGTGTGGAATTCCATGGTATGTATATACCTCAGTTATTTTTTTTAATCCAGTCATCTATTGATGGAAATTTGGGTTGTTTCCAATTGTTTGTAATTGTGAATTTTGCTGTGATGAACGTTAGAGCAGAGGTGTCTGACCGTGGTTTGTTTCTTGCCTCTTCTGTGTATATCCCCAGTAGGGGGATTTGATAGCTCAATTCCCATCTCTTTTAGATATCACCAAAAAAAAATTCCATAATGACTGTACGTACCTACAAGTCTGCAAGCAATGAATGAGAGTTCCTATCTCACCACAGCCTCTCTGACGCTTATTGCTTTATGATTGTTTTTAATTGGGGTATTTTTGAGGATGTTACAAGTTGTGTTAGTCCGGGTAGACTAGAGAAACAAATTTCATAGACACACACATGGATATAAGGATAAGATTGATATACAAAATGAATGGAACACAGAGAAAGCATCCCAACCCAGTCGAATTCAAAGTCACAAGTCCAATATTAGTCCATATGCCTAATGACAAGTCAATAAAGTCTCCTTCTGAATCACAAAGTCACAGGTCAGTGGGAGCAGAATCCTGGGGATGGCAGGGGTCTCCCCATGGATCCTCGCTTCCAGGGCTCAGGGTCCATCAACAGCATCCATTGGTGATAGAAGCTACTCAGTGCTGGCAGGGCTCTCCACGTGGCTTCGCCACCTTCAGAGGTCTGGGTCCATCAGGGTAAGGCCATGTGGCTCCTCCTCTGGCTCCTCCTGCTCCTCAGATGCTGCCCTTTTGTCTTGTCTGTTGCTCTTTGTCTCAGAGACTGACTCCCAACAACTGGGGAGATCGCCTCTTTTCTCCATGAGGGAAATGTCGTGAGATTTCCCAGAAGTCTCAGGGGAAAGCCATGCCCACACAGAGGCCTCCTTGGCTACTCACTGGCTATCTCCAGATTAACAGGCTAGACTCCACCCCTACATCTCAATCTTGAAATTAACATAAGCACATGACTGACACACATGGTATCCCATTGTTGTTGTAATTTGCATTTCTCTATAGCTAAAAATCAGGAACATTTTCTCAAATGTCTATTGATCATTTGGGGTTTTGCCCTTGTGAAACTTCTGTGCAGGTCCTTTGCCCACCTCCTCTGTGGGCAATTAGTTTTTTTTTTTTTTTATTTTGCAAACTAGCAGGGTATTGTAGATTTTGGTAATGATGCCTTTGTCTAATATGCCATTGTTAAAACTGTTTTCCCAGTCTGTGGGCTCTCGCATTACTCGCTCAGTGAATTCTTTCCATGTACACTGGTGCTTTACTTTCAATATATCCCACTTGTCAATTTGTGACTCGTCTGTATTTTTGTCCTTTCCTATTTCTGATAGCCCATGTAATCCCTGTGCCAAAGTTCTTAGGTTTGTCCCTGTCCCTCATTGATGGCCCTAATAGTTTGTGGTTTACCTGGATGTCTGTGATCCACCTTGAGTTTATTCTGGTGCATGAAGTGAGATAAGTGTCTTGGTTCATTTTTCTGCAGGTTGATATCCATTTTTTCCAGTACTACTTGTTAAAGATGGCATCTACTTCCCATTTATTATTTTTGGGCCCTTATCAGAGATCAGTTGTCTGAATGCCGATGATTTTATTTCTGGGTTTTCAGTTCTTTTCCATTAGTCTGATTATCTGCCATCATACCAATGCCATGCAGTTTTGACTACTATGGCTATACAATATGTACTAAAGAGAGGTAAGGGAAGCCCTCCCACTATGACCTTCTTCTTGAGGAGTTTTCTGCTAATTCGGGGCTTCTTCCCTCCCCCAAAGAAGTTGCTAATCAGTTTATACATTTCTTTAAAGAAGGGTAAGGATTATTGTATCAGGATTGCATTATACTTTATATAGTGCCTTGTACAGAAGTGACACCTTTACTATATTGGGTCTTCTAATCCACAAGCATGGGATAGTCTTTCATTTGTTGAAGTGATTCTTGGTTTCTTGTTATACTATTCTGTAGTTTTTCTCCTATAAATCTTTTGTTCTTTTAGTCAGATATATCCCTAGATATTTCAATTTGTACTTGGCTATTGTGAAGGGTGACTCTTTTTGGAACTCCTCTTCTGTGGTCTTAACCAATATATAAAATATAGACTCTGTTGATCTTCACAAAAAAGGGAAGAAAAAAAGAAAAAAAAATCTCAAAATCTAAGCCTGCTGTGACTGAGGAGGATAGAGAGAAGTGAGGGAAACAAAAGTAACAATATAGCTGAACCTTAAGTACTGATTTTTGAGCGGAAGAGGTTTAATCCATCACAAGGAGGCAGCAAGCTGTGGCTGTGTTGAGATAAAGTCACTGCACTGGCTCCACATGATTCTGGCTCCAGGGGAGACAGGGGCGGGGCTACTTATCTTTATGAGGTGCTGCTCCTGCAACCTGGCAGTGTGGAATTAACCCCTTATTAGCAATCCTACATTGACTTTTGTGCGGTCCCTCTGGTATGTGTTATTCAGTCACCATCTTCCTAGAAGCACCCCTCTTTGTTTCTTAAACAAGACTCAGTTGCTTAAATGCTGAAGATGTATAATGGTGCATCCCATGTAAATTAGTCTAAGAATCTCCCCTATATACCAATATTTCCCATCTCAACAATATTCTAAGTTCTATACCAGGGGCTAGGTTAGTGGGACTATTATGAGAATTATTAAAGGCCCCCATGGACTTCACTTACAGAATCCATTTCTGCTCCTGTAGAGTGACAGTCTCAGAAACTCACAGGGGCAGTTCTACCGTCTCCTGTAAGGTCTTGTTAAGTGAGCACAGACTCGATGGCAGTGAGCTTGGCTTTTTACTGTTCCATCCTCTACTCTTAGACATTATTACTTGGACCACATAGAGTGCTGTACTCGTGGAATCAGAGACAATGTTATAGAGGCTGCAACATTTCTAAATGAAATTGTTAATTCAAATGAAGAAGAGCAATGCTATATGATAAATACTGATATTAAGAATATTTATTTATTTATTGTAGATAAAATCCATTCACTGACTACTAATTTAATAAGGGAGTTTTGTTTTTGTTTTCCAAAAATGCTGTGCATCAGAGCTTTGAGTTAGCAAAGTAATATTTAAATAATTATAACTCTAATATCAACAGTTGATAAAAATAAGCCATAATTTGGAAATTATCAGACTGATTATATAGCTTATAATAAATTAACTATAGTTTTAAAACATGTAATATATTTAGAGACTAAATAGAAATATTTAAATTACAACAAGTCATCAATATTGAATACTGATAACTCCATTTCTAATTATCTCTCTTTAAAAGGAAAGCTTATGTATTTTGATTTATTTTTTACCTTTCCAATTTTCCCCATGATATAACATATGCCATTTGTAATTGAAATTAAAATAAATATATAAATAACATCAGAATATTTGTTAGTCCTGGTAGACTAGAGAAAATAATCCAGGGAGATCCACATATGTATAGGAAAGAACTTTATATCAAAGAGCAATTTTATAGTCAGAAAACATCCCAGTCCAGTCTGGATCAAGTCCATAAGTCCAATATTACCCCATATGTCCAATCCTAATCCATAATTCCTCTTTAGACTCATGCATCACATATGATGGCACCAAGTCCAGGAAGATCACAGGCCAATAGGTGGGAAAGTCTTGTGGATCTAATGGCAGTGGAAACATGTCAGTGCTGGCATGGGTTTCCACTGGCTCCTCCAGCTTCAGGACTCTGACTCCATTAATTTTTTTCCATGTGACTAATTATCAGGAATCTGAAGCAAAAAGTGTGTGTCCTGCCTCCAGAGAGCAAGACAGGAGATCCAGAATCCTCAGGAGAAGACCCTGCCCACACAGATGCCTTTTTGGCTATGACCTGATTGACAGACTAGACTCCACCCCTTCACTCAATTTGACAGGAGATTATATAACTGCATCATAATTCTTTTTTTTTGAGCCTGCATCATAAATTTTAGTTCTTTGTACACATACACACATGCACGCACACATACACACATACACACGCCACAAGTAATCAGAATCCCCTATTTATAGCAGCTACATTTTTGATAATTATTGATATTTATCAGAAATTATGAAAAAAAGTATGGTAGAAATTGATCATATTGCCTCATTTCTTTAAAAAATATTAAAGCTGGCAGACAGGAAGCTTAGGGGAAAAGATGGTCTCCCACAGGTACACCAATCAATAAGGACTAACTCGTCCAGCCCTTAAGGAAAAGGAGCCTTTCTAAGATATCGGGCAGTGGGAAAAGGTATGCAGAATAAGGGCCAGTTACGTCAGGTGCAGACGGAAGCACAGTCATTCTGTAGGACTAGTTAAGTCGCACACACGCTCTAAGAGCCCACCAGCACATACAAAGCCACACTTTAAGTGGATGTAGGATGGGACTGGGAAGGAAGAAATGGTATGTAAGATGAAGACATAGCCACATGCATTTCTTTTTCCACACTTACCTTTATCTGAATGTTCCCTGTCCTTTTCTGTGAGCACGCACAAGCAAAACTTTTTTGTTTTTGTTTTTGTTTTTTTGGAGGTGGGCACTACTGTCTTCTGGTGGTCATGGGAGCTACCCAGCCCTGCTCCTGCAGAGCTGCTGCTGAATTTGAACCACCAAGCCCATGGGCCACAGTCCTGCACTCAACCACTTACACCACTGGGGCTCAGCCCCCAAAACTTTGTTTATCTTATAAAACTTATATTAACTTACCATTGTGCTTCTACCATATAAATTTTTTTTACAACTGAAGAAGCATGACTCAAAGAAACTATGGTATTTAAAAGCAAATTCCTGTTATGTTACTGTGGTTGGACAGTTACTGTTTGTTTGCTTTGCTACACTTTGTTTTGGTTATTGATTAAAATTACTTTTATGGAGCTATAAAATCTTTTATTGACATTAATCAGGACATTGGCATATTATGTTTATTAATTTCTTGATCATATTTCTAAAGTATGTCCATATTTTATTCTTTATGAAATATATCTTTTGAATTTGCAAGTCTTTTTGCTTGATCAGGCACACCTGACTTGAATATAGGACCTGGAGGTTGAAATAGTCTGCCATCATAAACCTTGGTCTTTTCCTTTCCAGTTGTGAGAAAAAAAATAGTAGGCGGCTTTCTGTGATATTTCTTAACCACAGGGAGTGAGTTTCGGGATACACTATGTGAGTGTCAGTTCACTCTTTTTGAGTTCACTTTGCCTAAAGGCAGTTTGCTCTGTCATCAGTTAAGAGATGATTTTTTTAAATTTAAAACTCTCATAATTTGCACAACAAAATTATTTCCCAAATGATTAAGGGAGCAGTGGAAGTATCATCCCCCCTGTTAAATTACCTAATTTCAATGATCATGTAAGCTCTTTGAGTAAATTGGGCACACACCTTCTTTGACAATCAGAACACATCAATGACCCAGCTGTGTGACATGCACACCTCTTCTGAAGGACTGACACTGAAGTCACATCTTACATGGATGGGGCCTTGGTTGATTCTCATTAAGCTTCATCAGGTAAAAACTACAATTATTATGGAAATATCCTTGCACAGTTCCTCATTTCCTCAGGACATAAGGGCTATTTTCTGCCAGTTTTAACTCATAGAGCCTTATTAAAAAACTCAGACTTGATGGATTCTAATGAAGGCAGGAATGTTATTACTATCCTTATTAATGTTTTGAATCTGATTTGGACTGAATGTATATTTCCTAAGTTAACGATTTCAGTGTGGTAAGAATTGACAAAGTTCTGAGGTTAGTCAATAAAGTAGTCAGTGATTCATTAAAATGATGCTCATTATAAGGACAGCCAAGTGTGTAGGAGGCAAAAGAGATCAGAATGAATGCCAGTGGCTGCCTGCCAAGTTGCAGGACCCAGTACAGCTGTTTCTGCATTTCTGTACTGAAATTTTAAAAGTAAAGAAAATTGCTTTTCCTTGAAATCCCTCATAAACCCTAAGGAGTTGGGAGAGTTGATGGTTTTCTTTAGGGGAAAAGGGTAATTTATTTATGTCAAATAGATGTTCATTTTGGTTTAGCTTGTGGACAGTTCTTTACCAACTCCTTATTTCACTCTTCAGCAAAATAGTGACATTTGATCAGCTTGATTATGGTTTCATATTGCCAACATTGAACTACATTCACCTGGGGCAAGACCCATTTAATAATTGACTGTCTGATTGCTACAGTCTCTGCTATGCACAAGTAACCACTAATTGTTTGGTCTCTAAACTGGCTCCCTTTAGGCACTAAGAATAGAAGGCTGCCCCCTATTAGCCTACTGTTTGCCCTGACAATTCAACCTCTTAGATACAGAATGCAAAAAAATACAAGCATGATGGTCTACACTTTAAAAACCACATTAAGTCCTTCTGTGAAAGCACTGAGGCCTACATTCTTATAATAAAGGCTAAAGTTGATTTTGGGATATCAAGGGGTCTGCTGTTGTGTGTCATCAACAAGTTGCAGAACAGATGTTTTAGCACATGGAAAAAAGAAGAATGCAGAGACAATAGGAAGAGTATAACCTTTCCAACTAGGTTCATTTTAATGAGCATCTTAGTGTTTGTTATTCTTCTAAAAAGGCATCTTTAAAGTGGAAATATCACCCGAGCTGTAAGACAGAAGAGAGTTAGCTCACTTTACCATTTTATCATAATCACCAAATCAGAAATCCCAAGAACAGGCCACCTAAGTACACAAAAATGTGAATGATTTATTTTTCATATTTCAGACTGCATTTGCTGTTATTAAAAAAAAGATTTTTTAAGTAATTTATTTATTTGGGAAATTGCTTTCAAATACAGGAAAAAAGAGGGAGGGGAGCTACTGTATTTATTCTAATTATAACAAATGCATCTGAAGATTACCAATTTAATGAAATCAGTATTGTAAAATTTTCAGACATCCATACAAACAAAGAGATTGAGGGCATGAATAAATCCTAACTACATGTAACTACAATTCTTTAGTAGGGCATTTAACTTTGGGGTGTCATATTCCACAATATTTCTGGCAATAGATTTACTTAACACTTGTACTGGTTTTGATAAGTAAGATATAAATCTTTTCCCCTAAACCTATAATCACTAATAGCTAAGGAAACATTGGCCCAAATACAAGTTCAGAAGCATAGCTAATTGAAATTAAGAATTCTTTAAGAGTCATCAATAAGGGCTGAGCCCCGGTGGCGTAGTGGTTGTGCGCGGGACTGCGGCCCACTGGGACGGAGGTACAATTCCGGCTCCCAGGAGCAAAGGCTGGGCCTCCTACTCCCACCACCTGAGGGCAGTGATGCCTAAAAAAAAAAAAAAAGAGTCATCAATAAATTAGATAATTTACTTTTGGAAAAATGATGTCGAATTCTGATTTATGTAAATATCAATTAAGATAAATAAAATTGTTTTAAATTGCTTTTAAATTTCCTTTGAAATGTTTGAAGTTTTTAAACAATAAAACTCAAAATTTTGAAAATGACTTGAATATTTTATTAAGCTGTATTACCTCTCATTTTCCATTTTGTACACTACATCTGAAAGTTAAAAACTGATAGCAATGTAATTTTAAGATGAAAAGACTTTAAGTTATGCATAATTTTTACCCAGATATTCTACTTTGAGGGGCAATATTTCTGAGTCCATAAATGTGATGAAAGATTTCCCTCAGAGTAGTCTTTGTAAAATTTAAAGGCAGAAATGTACCAGAACGTCATGATATGCATTGACTGTCTAATGAAATTATGTAATTTCTCTATGAATCTTTTCAAACAACTCCTATTAAGAAAGCATTTTAAAAGTTGGAACAGGTAAAAACAATAGTATAGTCCTATACACACTATAATTATTCAAAATCCATTAAAAATAACAGAGTAATTAAGAACAAAGATCAAGATCAACATACTCAGATGTTTGCAATTGAATATACTTTTCACATACAATAGTGTTTGCTATTCAAAGGCCAGCTGGGGGAGAAGAGGGGATGATGGGAGGAATATGGCAGGAATCAGCACAAAAGAGATGAAGAAACATTTCTACACATACTTTTCCAGTACAAAGGCAGGTGAGGGGGAAATAAGATACATATCTTTATCAATGGAAGAGACCCAGAAATATTGGAGCTAATGACATGGTTGGGGAAATAAAAACAAGATATCCTCTCTCTCCCCACAATGACTGAATAGGCTCTTGAGTTTGGGAACTGAAACAAGAACACACAGTAGGAGGCCTGCGGTGCTGTGGTGCTGAAATGCACACACCTGAAACGTTGCACTACAGAGGAGCAGCCAAGAGCACAAGACCAACCAGAAAGTCACTCTCGTGGGAGGTCCATAATTAGCAGATTATAAAGATTGGTTTTGCATTTTTCCAGAATTTTAGATAAGCTAAGGGTCCTTTAGATTTCTTTTCCTAAGTAATTTCTTTTCCTAATAAAACTATCTTTTTGTGTCAAAGAAAAATCTCTGACTCTAGCATGAATTTTGTCCTTCACCTACAGTCTTTCTTTTGAGAGGGACAGAACCAAGAAGTGGAGAAGTTTCAAATCTGGAGCTTCCTGCTGGTAACAATAGCACAGCAAAGAGAGCAACATGTGCCTGGGAGGCTGGGAATGAAGACACCTCTGAGGACTCCAGCATCATCTGTTTTTCTCCCATAATATTGCACTCTGTAGCATTCAAATAAAATGTGCCTTTTATTGATCAAAGTTACCACTTCTGGCATCTCATTTCACTGAAACCAAGCTGTGAGTACATTTTCTGGGCTATGTTGTCCGCTCTTGCCTGTTACCTGTAGCAGTAATGCACCTTGAAGCTGCAATTGTTGGGGTTGTTTTCTTTAAAACTTAGTGCTGGAAAACAATGACCTTAAAACTTGGTGCTGTAGTACTTCAAATTTAGTGCTGGAAAACAATAACCATTTTATTATGCTCATGAATTCTGTAGGTCAGGAATCGCAGCAGGGATCACTTTTGTCCCAGATTACATTTTCCAAAAATAACTTCCACAGTATCACCTACCATGCCTGTTCTTCTGCAATGTAGAATTTCCATACCTCCTTCAAGAGGTGGAGTTCAGCTTCCTTAACTTGTTTTCTCAAGGAAAAAAATGGTAAATCATAGGGAATAACCTTTATTTTGTAATTAACATTATTATACAATTTTAAGATGTGCTACTGTGTGGTAGAAATCCCTATACCTCAACCAATACATGGTATTTGCAGACACAGCTCAACTTCCAATGGAAGCATACCTGATGTTATGATGGTATACCTATTTCAGGGAAATTTTTAGGTGAAAACAAATAAGGAACATCCAACCATCTATCCAAAATTTGCTCTTGTTTTAGCTAATGTTAGGTGCCATTCTGAATCCTAACAAACTTATGATCAACAAATCATTGCCTTCTCCTGCATCCCCCTCACATTTGTTGTTGTTTGAGCTTATTGCTTCAGCAGTGGTTTCAATCCATCTCTTTGAAAGTGATTTTCTTTTCCCAGATGCCTTCATTCAAAGTCATATATATATATCATATGTCATGATATATATATCATATATCAAAGTCATATATATATGTATTTGCTGCATTATCCTATGTGAAAGGTACCTAACATAAGGTAACTAAAGACACACTTAATAAACTATAATTTCTAAATATTGTATGTGAATACATGCAAAAGTTTGAAACATTGAAGAAAGAAAAGTATTTAGAAAATATAGGAATTTAAACAAAGCTGGAGATCTCATAAGAGCATTTTGAAAGACCAGTAATTTCTTTGGTACAAATGTCTTTTTCAGCTACATAACAGGCAACATGTGACCTTCTCTAGATCAAATATACAGGATTAAATAGACTATATATGTGTAAAGTGATGAAAGAGAAGCTCAATATTAGTAGATAACATCAGACCAGGGACTGGATGCAGAATAGACCATCAATTGCTCATCTGTAATCTCAGATTGAAGTGGAAGAAAATTAAAATAAGTCCATAAGAGCCCAAGTACCACCTCAAGTATATTTCTTGTATTATTTTTTAAAATATAAAAACTTGCTGCACTAGTGACAAAAGATCTCTTCAACTGTAGGACCGCATGAAGAATATCATACTTGAAGAAATTAAAAGGTCCTTAAAAACACAAGCACGAAAGAGATAATAAAAGTGAATGCCTAAAGAAACTGTAAAACATTCTCTTAATCATAGAGTAGCTAGGGAAAATAGAAGAAATTATGAAGTCAAAAAACAAAAGTAAAAGTTTCAAAGGGCAGCTCAAGAAGAATGCAAATATTATATCATACAATGTGAAAAAAACAGTTAGAAAACACAAAAGAAAAGCACACTCTGAGCATATATTAAACTGAAAAGACTCAAGAAAAAAAACTTGCCTTGAGTTGTAATATTGAAAGACCATATGAACATAATATCAAATGATGTAGGAAGCATAAAACAATGCAAAGAATATACAGAGTCAGTGTGCTGAAAGAACTAGTTCACATTAAACTATTTCAGGAGTAGATGAGCAAGAATCAATGGTATCGAAGGAAAAAGTTTAGGCTTCACTGAAATCATCAAATTGATAAAATGCCAATTGAATTGTTTTAGCAAGAGGCAAAGCACTAGAAGTTACTTCCTCATATATTCAAGAAAATCCATATTTGTTGTGGCGGCCATGTGCTTATGTAAATTTCCTGATTGAGATGTAGGGGTGGTGCCTAGACTGTCAATCAGGAGATAGCCATTGAGTAGCCAATGAGGCCTCTGTGTGGGCATGGTTTCTCTTGATAGGTCTCGTGACATTTCCCTTGTGAAGATGAGAAGCTATCTCCCCAGTTGTTGGGAGTTAGTCTCAGAGACAATGAATCATGGACAAGACAAGATAGCAGCATCCAAGAAGTTGGAGCAGCCAGCAGAGAAACCACACGGCTTTGCCCTAATGGAGCCAGACCTCTGAAACTGGGGCGGCCACATGGAGATCTCTGCCAGCGATGAGTAGCTTCTGCCACCACAGGATGTTGTTGATGGACCCTGAGACCTGGAAGCGAGGAGCCATGTGGAGACCCCTGCCAGCACCAGGATTCTGCACCCACCATCCTGTGACTTCGTGAGTTGGAAGGAGACTTTATAGGCTGATTTCGGGCATATGAGTTAATATCAGACTTGTGACTTTTGTACTGGAGTGGACTGGGCTGGGATGTTTTCTCAATGTCCTGTTCCTCTTGTATATAAACCCTTTTCTTATATCCATATGTGTGTCTATGAAATTTGTTCCTCTAGTTTACCTGGACTAACACATTTGTACTTCTCCAAAGAAAATAACGAAATAGAATGTTCAAATTATTGATACTACATGCAAGTAAAACTTTGCTAAAAATAATCCATCAAAAGTTGATGCAGTACATTGACAAAGATTCAGCCTGGATTCAGAAGAGTACTTAGAACAACAGGATATCATTGCTGATTCCAGATGGATTTTCACTGAAAGCAGAGTATACCAGAAATATGTTTACTTGTGTCTTATTGAATAGGAAAATAAATTTGATTACGGGAATCAAATTCTACAATTGAATTGCATGAAAACAAACGATATAATTGAAGAGTATAGGAATTCAATTGTGCTTGTGCAGAACCTATACAGAAGGAAGAGGCAGCTGTGGGGGCAGAACAGGTAAACATTGCATGACTAAAATCAGGACAAGTGTGTTTCAAGGTTGCATTCTCTCACCATACTTACTCAATATTTATGTTGATCAAATAATCAGAGTAGCGGAATGAGCCATTAGGTTATGAGAAATGCTTATTAACAACCATCATCGTGATTATGACACAATCTGAAAGCGAGGAGGACTTGAAACACTTGCTGAGGAAGATCAATGTTTTCTGCATTCAGTATGGATGACAACTCAATATAAAGAAAACCAAAATCCATAGAATCGGATCAATAGGCAACATCATAACAAATGGAAAAAAGACTGACGTTGAAAAAGATTTGATGCACCCACAATCAATGCTCATGAAAGCAGCAATCCAAGAGATCAGAAGAGAGATTTCATTGAGTAAATCTGTTGCAGAAGACATCTGGGAGATGTTGAAAAGTATGGATGCTTCTTTGAGATCTGAAGCGTGCATAACCCCAGTTTTATTGTTAGTTGTTTTCAATACATGTGAAAGTTGAACTTTCAATAAGGGAGATGAAAGAAGAATCAATGCTTTTGAATAATACTGTTGTTGAAAAATATTGAACACACATACCATGAACTTCTCAAAGAATCAACCAATCTGTCTTAGAAAAATTATAGCCAGAATGTTCCATAGAAGAAAAAAATAGCAGGATTTAACCTCCTATAGTTTGGACATATTATCAGAATAGACAAGCCCCTGTAAAAGGATATCATGTTTGGTAAAGTAGAGAGGTAGCAAAAGAAGAGGAAGTCCATCCCCCAAGGAACTGGATGGACACAATGGTTTCTACAGTGGACTCATATATACCAACAGTTCTGAAGATGGTGGCTCCGCACCCACTATTTCATATCTAACAAGAATAGAGGTATTACTTTATGAGAGACAGTATTACACTGCAAGACAAATATTCAAATGCGCTTTTTGATAGCTAACTCAACATCATTCCTCTTAAATATCTTATTCCTGGCAAACCATATGATAGTGTGGTGTAAAATGACCAATGCCAGTCCATTAAAGCACTCTAATGCCTCGGATATCGATCTTTAGGTATTCGCTTTCATTTTTTATCACCTTCAATTTTCCTAGATTTCTATTTGGTACTCTCCACATTCTGACTATTAATGATTTTTATAACTGTTCCTTCTCATTTGGAGTTATACTCACTAACTAATGAAGATCCAGAAAGGTTTAATCTATCCACATCATTATCATCGTTAGGGAAGCAGCTTTTCTGGTGGGTGTGACTAATCTTCCAGCAACATATCTAAATGTTTCACTGCTGTTCCTAAGGCTTTAGTTACTAATCTCTCAGAAATTGAGAGCCTGTTTTTCCTTTGTAATCGGTTGATAATCTAGAAAATCCACTTAAAACTCTTCGCCATGAGTGACGGCTCGTATTTGAAACATACCATGCTTCTAGTATCACAGCAACAAGTAGATAATCAAAATATTACCTAATTTAACAAGATAACTAAAACTGTGTATCTCTGTAGTCTGAGGGGTAACTGACTATGGGGATAGTTATCATGATTGCCAAACACTTAGTCACAAAAAAATACCATAGATGTTTGTGATTTTTTATAAAGTCAGACACACAAAATTGAGGGATAGTAATACCATTATAATTACTTATTGACTCTGAAGGCAAAAAGACATAGGCAGTGAAATCGAGGTGGGGGTTAATGCTAAAATGTTTCAAATGAAACATTCTTTGGTATAATCTACTCCAATAAAATTAGAAAAGTTAATTATTTCTCTATAAATGGACTTTCTATCACCAATTTCAAAGATTCCATATATAGTGGTTTAAAAGTTCAATTCTGAGGAAGTGGAATCAAGATAGCTCTGGTTGCTAGAACTGCAAGCTAAGAGGTGAGGTAGTAAATATTATATTGGCTAGAAATTATAGGGCTAGAAATAGAATTCAAGTGAACGAGGTTCTGTGGTGTAGACCTCTCCTGGGGATTTTCTCACACAGTGCACTTTGGGTGCTCTTGGAAACACTCTAATTTGCTGCATCTCCTCACAAGCTTTGCTAATGCCTCCTCAGGTCCAGTGGGAAGGTGTCTACTCCCTCATCCTCTGCTCAAGCTAAGAGACCCGAAGCAGGACGTAATTTCCCCAGATTTCTGTCTAAAAGAGGTCATGATCCCAGTCTTGTGGAAAGTGCCAAGAACTCACCAAGAGAACTCACACCAGAGGACCCCCCTCTTTGACACCCTCCCAGGCTTCCACCCTACTCCTGCATTGGATGTCTTTGCATCTGCTCTCCTTGGCCAGGTACAGACTATATCAGTCATCTCCTTCTCCCCTCTGCCCAGCTCCACACCTGCCAGCATGGGAAATGATAGAAAATTAGACACTAACTTGCAGCAAATGGGGAGGCACTGGGATGTTGACCCATGACAGAATGAAGAGCCCCAGACCAGAGACTATGCTTAAGACAACCTGAAGTGACACATGAGGGAAACCCGGGAATACAGACCCAGTGGGCCCAACCCCAATTATCCAATCTGGTTCTCCACTCCTGGGAGACAGTGGTGAAACCTTGATACCAGGGCACCTGACAAAACTCCTTAAAAAAAAACAAAACAACTGACTGATCCCTGGTGGCCTAGTGGTTGTGTGTGGGACTGCGGCCCACAGAATTGACAGTTCAAATCCAGCAGCAGCTCTCCAGGAGCAAGACTGGGCTTCCTACTTCCAGTGATGCCACACACACACACACACACACACACACACACAAACAAAGAAAAGAAACCTTAAAATGTTGTTCCATTTCATGAATGTGTTCTTTTGCATAACTTTGGATGTAAACCAGCCCAAAATTTGTTTATTAATATAGTTTTTAACATAACAAAGCAGGAAAAACCAACAGAAGCTGAAAACCATAGTGCAGACCAAATCTGGTTGTACCAGATTTGAGCTTGATAAAAGGCGTTGAAGGTAATGGGCAGAAACAGTTTACACACAGTTGCAGGACCTATCCAGCAGCACTTCACCCAACTCAGCAATCCCACAGAGGGATCACATGAGACCTAAGACAAAATCCCCCACCTGACCAACCTCCCCTGCCTTTGGTTTTCCTGCCTGTCTACTCCAGGTTCACGATTCTCTTGAGGGTCCACCCCAGCTGTGAAACTTCCCCGATGGGTTGCTTCATGGCCAACTTCCCCCCCTGCAAGATTGTCCTGGACCTGCAGCTCCCTCACAGTACCACTGAGGCCCTCTGCTCAACCACGGTTGGCTCTCCACCTCCCCCCTGCCAGGCTGCAGCTGACCCCTCATCCTCCTTGAGAGTCTATGTGGGCCCTGCAACCCCACAACTGACCTAATTTGGAACCAGAGCCTCCCCAGAAGGCTGCACCCAGATTTTCCACTCCTCCACAAGCCCACTCCATGAATCCCCCCCACTGGGCAGCCCTCAACTTCATGGATTTTCCATGGGATCTCTCAAGATCTGTGGCTTCTTCACCAGGCCAACCCATGTCTTACAGTTCCCCTACCTGGCCACACTGGGACCTGCAGTTACACTGTCAGCCATCCCTGAACCAGTACCATGTTCTACAGACTACTGCTGTCCTCAATCCTCCCTTCAAGCCCTCTGTCTGATGCTCTCCACAAAACTGCTCTGGCAACTCACCCAATAGGCCTACTCTGAGCCACTTCATGGCCCACAAGGGTCCAGCGTATGCACCCTGAGAGAGCCATCCAAGCCTCCTTCCAGACAATGCAATCTCAATAGCTTAAGGTAAGAGGAAATCCACAGTGGAATAAAGCAGTACCCTCAACCTCAAGTGAAGTTGACTACAGACAACCTGCAGAAGCATTTACCAGCCTCCCAAAGAGAGATCTTTGATTTCCTGTAAAATGGTACCATATTAAAAATGACACACAGATGGGCTGAGCCCCGGTGGCATGGTGGTTGAGTGTGGGACTGCGGTCCACTGACTTGGTGGTTCAAATCCAGCAGCAACTCTCCAGAAGCAAGGTTGGGCCTCCCATGACCACCAGAAGGCAATGATGCCTAAAAAATAAATTAAAAAAATAACACACAGACAGTGATCTGCCATATAAACCTGGACAAAAAGCAGACAAAGTAAAACACAATGTCAGAAGAAGTTTTGGAACTAGCAATGTGCATACAAGAAGCAGCAGTTGATTCACCACAGAAATAAATCTTTGGAATGCTGCTTGGAGTCATATAGGATATGAGGAAAACTATACATAAAAAGCATGAAATTAAGAGTTAAGGGATGATTTAACAAAGCAAATAACAAGTTAAAACATTTCAAATATACAAGCTTATCAAGAAAATACCAATTAAAAAAGAAAGCATCCAGACCAGATGGTTTCACAGAAGAATTCTACCAAATAATAATGATAATGGGAGAATGACACCAATATTACACAAACTCTTCCAGAGTATACAGAAATATGGAAAACTGCCAAATTCTTTCCATGAAGCTAGTGTAACCTTGTTACATAAAGTGGGCAAGGATCACAAAAGAATTGGAAAATACTGACTGTTATCTGTGTCAATGCAAAAATCTGTAACAAAATATAGGCCAATTTTATATAACAATATATTTAATGAATAGTTCATTAAGCCAAGTTGGATTCATTCCAGAGATGGTTCAATGCCTTAAGGTCCATGAAAATTTTTCCCACATTGCCAAGAAAAGAAGAAAAATAACATAGATGCAGAAAAAGCATTGGTTAAAACACTCGAGAAGATAGGAATGGAAGGAATATTCCTCAATATAATGCAAACTATATTTGCAAAATCAACAGCCAATGTGTTAGTCAATAGAGAAAAGACAAAAACAATCCCAGGGAAAATGAGGAAGAGACAAAGTTGCACCTTGTCCTCACTTTTATTTGACATCGCACTGGAGGTCCTATCTGTGGTAATTACATAATTTCATGTCAACTTGCTAAATAGGTTATAACCTGTAAATCAGGTTACATCCTGACTAATGCCACTTCATGGGTATGGTCTTCTCCTGAGAATTGTGGGCAGTCCTGTCTTTCTCCCTGGAGGTGGGACACACACTCCCTGTGCTAAAAATTCTTCTGACAAGCTTCTTGAAGCTATGCCAATGGCATCCAGAGCTCTGAAGCTAGAGGAACCATATGCAGAGCCACCTCAGTGGTGTGGTGCTTCAACAAGATTTTTCACTGCCTGGCCTGTGAGCTTCTTGCTTTGTGCATCATTGCATGTGCTGCATTAGTCTGTAGAATAATGTATGAACTAGTAACAGACATATAGGCTAATATTGGAGTTATGGGCTAATAATGAGATTATGTATTCCATCTGGACTGGGTCAGAATGTTTTTTTTTTTGGGGGGGAGTATTTTCTTAATATACAATTACTCTTGGACATAACACTCTCTCTTACCCACATATGACTAGCTATATATTTGTTTCTCTACCGACGCAGACTAACACACCAGCTAACAATATAAGACAAACAAAAACTTCAAAGGTATATGTCTGGGTAAAGAAGAGTTGAAGTAATCATTATGAACAGATGATATGATTTCATATATCAACCCCCCCCCCCGCAAAGATTCACAAGAAGAATGGTGGAAGCAATAAAAGAATATGTCAGCGTGATAGGATACAAAATCAACAAATAGAAGTCTATCAAACTGCTATATACACCTGATGATATCAAGAAGAGAAGATCAAAAAGTAGTACCCTTCACAATAGCCAAGGACAAATTTAAATATCTAAGGAAATACCTCACCAAAAATTCTCAAAAGATTTTTATGAGAAAAACAACAGAACCCTACTGTGAGAAACCAAAATGAGCTCCACAGATGGTGAAATAAATATCTCATGCTTATGGTTTGGAAGACGTAACATAGTAAAGAGGTCAGTCCTACTCAAGTCACTGTATAAGTTTAATGCAGTCCTGATACAAACATCAACACCTTTCTTCAAATAATTGGAAAAATATTAACTTCACATGGAGATGGAAGAAGCCCAGAATTAGCAGAGAACACTTCCAAGAATAACAAAGTTGAAGACCTTACTTTATCTGACTTTAGCATCTATTAAACAGCTGCAGTGGCCACAACAGCGTGGTATTGGTAAAATGACAGTTGTCCAGTGCAATGAAAAAGACCTGAAAATGTTCAAAGGAAAATATTAGAATACAGATAATTCATTTTCCATAACTGCCCAAATAATAACAGTTGGGAAGCAAATGCCCTCTTCAACAAATGGTGCTGGAAAAAGTTGATATGTACCTGCAGAAAAATGAAGCAAGACCCTTATACCACTCTATGCACAAGATTAAATTCAAGGCAGATCACAAATTTTGAGGTAAAACTTCAAACTATTAGGATTCTCAGTGAGAAAATGGGGGAAATCTAAGTAAGTCGGTACAGAAAATATATAGGCTATCACAAAAAGGGAAGGACAGAAACACAGAGGAAGCATAAATTAACAAGTGGGATACTTGAAGAGAAAACACCTGTATGCACCAAAATATCTCACCAAGAGTAATAAGAGAGCTCGCAGACTGGAAAAAAACACCTGTAGCAATGACACATCATACAAAGACCTTATAATTAAGATCTACAATAAGAAAAAACAAATAGCCCATTCAGTAGGTGAGCAAAAGACCAGGACAGAAATTTCAGAAGGACAGAAATTTGAATAGCCAATAAATATATGAGAAAATGTTCTTGATCATTAACCATAAGAAAAATGCAAATTAAAACAACTGTGATATACCACCTAATACCCTCAAAGATAGTCCAATTCAAAAAAATCAGAAAGAAACAAGTCCTAAAGCAATTCTACTCTCCTCCATTGCTGGTGGTTCTATAAGTATATTGGCAGTCATTATGGAAATCAATTTAGCAATACCTATGACAAGTGGAAACTCAGCTACCACAAGATCCAGCAATTCCCCTATTGAGTATATACCCAGGAAAAGTAAGAAACGGACCACTGTCTGACATCTGTGCTCCAATGTTCATCATGGCACAGTTGGAAGCAATCTATATTCCTATCAATAAACAATTGGATTAAAAAATTCCTATATATACATACAATGAACTACTATGCATCTCTAAAATGCAAAGATGAATGCATGAAGCATGCTAGGCAAAGTAAGCTATGCACAAAAGGGCACATACAACATGAGTCCACTGAGGTAAACTTTAAAATCACAATGGGCATAGGGGGAATGTTACTAAATGCTCAAATTATCCAGACGAGATTCCAGGCACCCTGGCAGTGGTGAGGCTGAACCCAGGGATGCATATTGCAAATAACTTTGAAAGAAGGAAAAAGAAAACAAACAAACAAAAAAACCCATGAAGGTAGTCAAATAAGAGGGAACTAACCGACCAATTCAGAAGGTATTCTTTGTTTCCACAGGCAAGGGAGAGATGGACCAGATATCACCTGATGCACTAACCTTTAAAGAAAACATACCAACATGAAGTAGAAAACTTACAGGGAGGTCTGTGGGGTGGTACCAATGCCAGTTATATTGATCCTCTCCCCAGAAGAATGCACAACAGAGGACAGCACTAAAGATATAGCCTGGGAAAAGTGGTAGGTCTACCCAGATCACATGTAAGCAAGCTAAGAGAGAGAGAGAGAGAGAGAGAGAGAGAGAGAATCACATTCTGGCCCACCAGTCCTCAAGGATGACAGTCAATGCACAGAGAGGACCAGAGGTCCTGCCGTACCACCAGAAACAACTCCATTCTATCACTGAACCACACCACTGCAGGGGACAGAACTGGAAGCACAGTGTAGGGATCATGTCTGGTCTGACTCCCACACACACCAAGGCAAAACACAAAGGGAGTACAAGAGGGCAGCAGTGAGAACAAACCGAATAAGTCTTCAAGGAATCCTGAAACTAGATATCTGCCCTGGGGAGCAGGGCTTGTCAACTCATCAAACCCAGTGAGAAAGCATTTATAAAGGTCAACATACAAACCTGGAACTATTTATAGTCTACCCACTGCCCAACTCCACCCACTGCACCATGTCTATCTATATAAGATGGGCAGGATTCTGTACAATGGAGACGAGAAAACAATGGAACCAGTGATCCCAGGGGGACATGGGAAAGGAGACGGTGGGAGAAAAGGGCAGGGGGCAACAACCCAGGGTCAAAGGAACAAGAGATATACAATTGATGACGAGGAAGTTGTAGTCTGGCTCCTGGGGTGTGATCAAATTCAATGTAGGAATTACGGAGAGCTGGATGAAGGTTGATAATGATGGTGGAGCAGGAGGAAAGTAAAAGAAAACAGAGAAAATAACTAGGAGGCAAAAGACATTTATAAAACTATAAATATAAGCATGTATATATGCAAATATATTGCTAATATGTCTTTTGATATCCTCCCCCAACGCAAGAATATTTTGCTCTAAATCTGGCTTTCTGTGATGTTCGTCTTCCCAACTCAATCCCTGAAGACAAAATGGATGCGTAAGCAAATGTAGTGAAGAAAGCTGATGGTGTCCAGCTATTACAAAATATAGCATCTTGAGTCTTAAAGACTTGAAGTAAAATACGAGGTCATCTGGCAGGAAAGCAAAGTCCACATGGAAGAAGTGCACCTGCCTGTATGATCACCAGGTATAAACAGGATCAGTTATCAGGCATCGACAGATTTCAAACAAACAATTATGTCAATTCAAACAAGGGAGGTGAGAGCTGGTATCCAAAGACCAAAAGGCATACCCTCACAGAAGGGTCACAAAGAGGGAACAATTCAACCATAGTGCACTGGCGAAACACACAACATTCCTCTAGTTCCTGATGCTTCCACTCTCCCATATCATGTCCCCAGTTCTACCATACAAATCTGGTAGACCAGACAGAGCATGTACACTAGTACAGTTTAAAAACTCTACACATGGAATCTAGTACATGTAAACCTCTCAGGAGCTGTAATGGGAGTAGCAATACCATGAGAGGGGTGCAGGGAGGGGGGGAGAAATGGAGAATCATTTGTAGTGATTCACATATAACACCCCTCTCCCCAAGGGGAAAAACAGAAAAGTGGGGTTTATATATTACAGAAGACAGTATAAGATATGAAAATAATAATAATTCATAAAGGGTTCACGAGGTGGGTGGGTTGGGCAAGGAGGGAAGAAAGAAGGACTGATACTAAGAGTTCAATTAGAAAGTGTTTTGAAAAAGATGAAGACAACATATGTACAAATGTGTCTGATACAATTGATGTATGGATTGTTATGAGTTGTAAGATCCCCCAATAAAATTATATACATATATGTTTAATTCTGGATAAATATTATACCCAAAGACCATATTCTATCCTTTTTTAAGCAAGAATATTGTATTATGTTTTTCATGAATATCTGCACAAAAAATTAAATTTCTATTTAACGTTTTTACATATTTCATACCATTAATTTAGTACATTTTCACATGTGTTAAATATCTCAATATTTCCACTCTTCTTGTTATATTTCCAGTAGTCTTGTTCCTCTGCCTGCTTGCTTTCTTGTCTTTATGTTAGATCAATTGTTAACTTTTTGTTCATCATATAAATTGCTTTTTTAAAGGTTCATAGTATCGAAGAGTGATATCATCTATTCCAGGAGTTTATCTATTATTGTATTACTTACCATAGTTATTTGATCTGTATGCTGAGCAAATCACCCAAGATGCTTGATTATATAAAGATGAAGAAGGCTTCAGGTTTAGAGGAAGTTGATTTGCAACTTGCAATATGTATTTGGTAGTTAAACAATCTGTTGCTAATTTGAGACTTACAAGTGGGGGTGGGTTGGAGTTTAGTCTGTCAAGGAGAACACAACTTAATGACCTCCTTTGGAGGCAATAAGGATACAAATAGCTCATTGGAGGCAGGATACATGCTCATTTCCTGCAAGACATTCCTTCTCTGATATACAGATCCTGGAACTGCTATGTTTCCACACCCACTGGATCCACGAGATTTTTCCATCCATTGGCCTGTGGTTTTCCTGCATTCAACATCATTGCATGTGTTGTATGAGACTGTTATAGGTGGGTATCAGACATATTGGACTTATGGATTTGATCTGAACTGTGTTGGGATGTTTTCTCAATATTCAGTTGCTCTTGTACATAAAGTTATTTCTTATACTCACAAGAATGTCTATGTAGTTTGCTTTTTTAGTCTACCAGACTAACATAATGTGAATGACACAGCTTGTTTACTGAAAACAAGGAAGACTGGAGACACTTGCTGATGAAAATCAAAGATTGCAAACTTCAGTGTAGAATGAAACTCCCTATAAAAGAAACAAATATCTTCACAACTGGATCAATCAATGAAAATTCTGTTCATCAGGAATTTCATTTTGATTGAATGTACAATCAGTGCTTTTGTCAACAGCAATCAAGAAAAATCAGATGGGCAAATCTGTGCACCAGGCCTATTTAATGTGTGGAGGAGTCCTTGAAGCACTTACTAGTCTATGTCAAGAAATTTGGAAAACAGCTACTTTGTCAGTTGTTTGGAAGATCCATATTTTTGACCATTCTGAATTAAATTCACACATCATAGAGCAGGAATTATCAAAAATATATGTGGCTAACATGAACTAAAATGTTTGTAGTCTTATATTAGAGGTAGCTCCCAAAATTTCAAGTTAAATTCAGAAAAAAATTGTGACTCCAAAGAAATCCCTGCTAGTGTTCTTAGACCCGAGAATGCAAGAAAAATGATTATTTACGCTTTATTGACTGTCCAAAGACATTGGACTCTGTGTATCACAGCAAACTAGATATTATTGAGAGTAAGAGGAATTTCTAGAATACTTTGCTGCGCTGTGCAACGATTGTTATTGTTAGGTGATGTCAAGTCAGTTCCAACTAAGAACAACTCTTTGTACAGCAGAATGAAACACTGTCATCCTCACAATTAGTCTTATATTTGAATCCATTGTCACGGTCATTGCCAACTTATTTTGTCAAGAATTTCCTTCATTTTTATTCCCCCTCAGCTTTACAGGGCATGCATGTCCCTTTTCAGGGACTGGTCACTCCTACTAACATGTCCAAAGTATGTGAGATGAAGTCTCTCCTTGCTTCTAAAGTACATTTTAGTGGCTTTTCTTCCCAGAGAAATGTATTGGTTGTTTGGGAAATCCATAGTACTTTCCTTATTTATTTGGGAAGTCCATAGTACTTTCCTTATTTCCTTATTATCAGCACTATAATTCTAATGCATCCATTCTGAATTATTGCTATAACAAAGGAAGTTGTCCAAAATAGACACAAGGAAATATTACATCATTTAAAGCAAGAAAGTTGTGTATTAGAGAAATATCCTTTTACAACACATATTCAATTTGAATACTCAGTAAATGGTCTAAGAATTATTTGATAATTCTGGATAACATGAAGAAGTATTTGGCATCAGGATTAGAGGAAGACTTATTAACAACCTACTTATTAACAGGCAGATGACTTAACCTAGCTTCCTGAAAGGAAGGAGAACGAGAAATATTTGCCGAAGTAAATGCCTTCAATATGTATTCCAACTCACTCCAAAGAAAACCAAACTCACATTTTGATTGATAGAAAACATCATGACAAATGAAGAATACATTGAAGTTGCCAAGGATTTCATTTTACTTATATCTACAATCAACACTAACAGAAACATTTGAAATTTCAATGGAAATATTGTACTGCACATACCTCCTGCCCAGGACTTCTTTGGAGTTTTAAAGAGCAAAGATGTCACTTTTAGAATGAAGGTGTCACTGACACAAACCGTGGCATTTTTAATCACTTTACACATGTTTTAAAATTGGACAAAGAATAAGGAAAACTTCAGAAGAATTTATGCCTTTGAATTACAGAGCTGATGAAGAATATTGGAGATACCATGGCTTGCCAAAATATCAAGCACTTCATCATTAAAAGAAAAAGAGCTAGAAATATCATTTGAATTGAAGATTGCAAAACTCATCTCATGTACTTTGGACATGTTATCAGCAGAGACCAATCTCTGGAAAACTCTACCATGCTAGTGAAAGTAGGGCCTTATCGAACAAGAAGAAGACCTGCAATGAGATGGACTGACGCACTGGCTTGCACAGTAGACTAGAATATAACAAGAGTGAGAATGGCCAAGGACTGGGCAGGGTTTTCTTCTGTGCACATAGGATTGCTTGGATTCAGAGCTGACTGGACTGAAACTAGTGACAACTAAAACACAAGTTTGAAATAACTTGGTTAACAAGTGGGTTATATTTTATTTAGTTAAAAAATGATCTCATGGGATTAGTCTTAGTTCATGTTTTAAGGTAGGCATGGTTTGCATCTGAGAAACCATCACATACCTCACCAAAAAGAAGTAGTTCCAGTCATCATATTAGGGGTGAATTAATGAAATGATTGACCAAATATAGCAGGCCAATTGGAAGATGATAATTTTGTGGGGCCCATGATTGTTTTAAATATCCAACTGGTCCTTGGCAGGAAAAATAAGCGACAGCCCCTTGGTTGAAAGAGTATCCCCGAAATGATTCATTTAAAAAAGGCGGAGGCAGAGGAAAGAGGAGCTTTTTTTTTCTCTTTTAAGAGGAGTTTATACCAAGGCTCAAATGGAAAATGTTTGGAAATGTATGTGGCAACATGTGTGCAAATGTGCTTGATACAAATGATGTACTGAATGTTATATTAGCTGTAAGAGCCCCCAATAAAATTATTTTTAAAAAAGAAAGAGTATCCCCTGGAGATAACCTTAAGATCTTCAAGTCTCAACCAATCCAAAAAAATATGATTAATTTAGGAATTTAAGTTCTCCTCTACGTTTTGTTCCCATTCTATAAAGATCCACATATTGCATAGCTTGCCAGTACAATCAGTAATTGAAGTCACAAATCGTTCTTCCAGTCTCTGGTTTGTTACGGAACTGGTTGTACAGATTTCTTATCATATGGATTAGTTTCTTCCGCACCTCTGGTTCTCACTCTCTCTCTCTCTCTTTCTCCAAACAGTAGTAAAAGACAAGATGACATCATGACATCAACTAAACTCTATTAGTATATCTTTTTATTTTTAATAAACTATTGTTTGACATAATCCAAATGCATCAATCAATAGTTCAATCATATCAAGAGATGTTATACATTCAATAACATAGTCCGTTTTAGAAAATTTCTTTGTTCTTATACTACTTTTTATTAGTTCCCCATCTCACACCTACTGCCTTTGAGTTATGCCTGAGGGACATATAAGACAGTTTCTGTCTTTATAGGTTCAGTCATCCTGGATATCACATACTGAAAACATACAAAAATACAATAGAAAGAGTCAAAAAAAGCTAACAACAATAAAAAATAAGAGAAAAACCTCCATTGGAAAGAAAGCAAGAAACTAGGACAGCTTTAAAAGGGGCCAAAGGGGAGATAAAATGGAAAAAAAAAGTTAGAATTTAGCCTCGTTATATTTGTCATAATCCACGTTCCAATGCCTTCTTTAGGAGAGCAAAGCTATTCACATCCCTGCCTGTGTTCAGAGGGGATTTATTAGAGGCTTTATCGACATGTATTTCCCCTTCATGCCATTTCTAAACTGCTAGAACTTTTAAATGTGTGAAAAAGGGGAGCAAATCAGATGCTACATTTTAACCATTAAAATCAAATGTTATATTTTATTCTGCTAGAATGATCTTTATAAGAATCTTTGGGAAAGTCTTCTGAGGTATAGAATAATTTAAATGTTATAAGCTTCTCATTTTATTTTACTTCTGCTGTTTAAACATTAATAGCAGCATAATAACTGTCTAAACATATATACTTACCTGTATTTTAATCTAAGAATTTTATCTTTATCTACATCAGTGGTTCTCAAGCTGTGGGTCACTACCTCTTTGGGGGTCGAATGACCCTTTCACAGAGGCCACCCAATTCATAACAGTAGAAAAATTACAGTTTTGAGGTAGCAACAAACATAATTTTATGCCTGGGTGTTCCCACAACATTCTTTGCTCTACATTCTTTTCTCAGAACGTTTGTGACAGCACAATAAATCAATGGCGCACTTGTGTTTATGGAAAAGAATGTAGGACACCAGCTCAACTAACTGCCAACGAATCAATTTGGAGTGAATGTGACCTTCTATGGCAGTAGAACAGAGCAGAGGGGTTCCAACACTGTTTGTCTACACAAAAGCCGACTGACTGCCTTGCCTTCCTCCTGAGGAACAGCTGGTAGATTCAAACAGCTGACCTTTCAGATAGCAGAGCCGCGTTTACCCACTGCACACCCAAGGCTCTCATGAGTGTAAATAGTGAGATTTTATTCTATAATTTTGTAGACATAATAAGGACAAAAGCAAACAAGCAATGAAGGCAAGTCATATATAGAAGCTGATCAGATGTACAATCTGGAAGCCTATAGAGACCAAACAAATCAAATGTAAATATAAAGGCAAAGAGTTGGTTAGTCCAGGTAAACTAGAGAAACAAATTTCATAGACACGCATATGGATATAAGGAAAGGGTTTATATACGAAAGGAATGGAACACTGAGAAAGCATCCCAACCCAGTCCAGTTCAAAGTCATAAGTCCGATATTAGCCTATATGCCCGATATCAGTCTATAATGTTTCCTTCCAACTCACAAAGTCACAGTTCAGTAGGTGCAGAATCCCAGCACTGGCAGGGATCTCCCCATGGCTCCTTGCTTCTAGGGCTCAGCATTCCATGGTGGCAGAAGCAACTCATTGCTGCCAGGGGTCTCCACGTGGCCTCTTAAGCTTCAGAGGTCTGGTTCCCTCAAGGCAAAGCTGTGTAGCTGTGTAGCTCCTCAGATGCTGCCATCTTGTCTTGTCCATGATTAATCGCCTCTGAGACTAACTCCCAACAACTGGGGAGATAGCTTCTCATCTTCACGAGGGAAATACTGCGAGATTTCTCAGACGTATCAGGAGAAAGCCATACCCACACGGAGGCCTCATTGCCTACTCAATGGCTATCTCCAGATTAACAGGCCAGACTCCACCCCTACATCTCAATCATGAAATTAACATAAGCATATGACTGCCACAGCCTGAGAGGAAGATGAAATGTTGTGGATTTTGAAACAGAGGGAACTATTTAGGCATTAAAATCAGATATAAAGAAACAAATGGGAAAGAGAAACTATAATAGGACCAAGCCGTAGCGATAAAGGCAAAACAATCAAAACCAAAAATACTGCCTACAAGTCTCCTACCTCCTGGGAGGTCTGCAATAGCCCCCTTGAATTCCTGGAGACTTTTGAAACAGCAAGAGAATAGAGCTGCCATCTGTCAGACTTGTCTAATTTGCCAGTAGCTTCCTTTCTATTTCGATCTGCATTGTGCAAAGGAAAACCAAGGTTCACACTGGGTAGTAAAATATAAATTGTGATGAATAGGATTTGACATCTAATGCACTCAGACCATAAAAGGCTATCGCTAGTCTATGTGGCTTTGTTGATGGCAAACAGTCTCTGACACTCAACTCCAAAGTTCCCCAACATCTGTGCCAAAAGATTTTGTACTAATATGCAAATATCATGCAGTGGAACCCTGGCCTAGCAGTTGTTCTTAAAGAACAGTTAACCTAGAGCATCAGTCACCTTGCAGGAGGAAATGATGGCATCTTTGAATACTGTGAACAGTATTGAGTCTTGTGGCTGGAATTAATAGCAGGCACGGGGATACATTTTTATAGGCCGAAATTGCCAGATAGAACCCTCATTGCACTCTAAGAACAAGTTTCTCTAGAATTGCCAGAGCTGTGTGAATTGGATGCTGCCAGGCCGCTTCTGAGGCAAGATGGAGCCAAAGTCAGATCATGTTAAACTGAACAAGAATGGTAGAGCCATGTGGGAAATGTTTTGATCTTTCTGAGGAGTGCCCGATGGAAATAGCTAAAAGAAGAGAAGAAAAACATCTGCCAGGCCTGCACGGGGGGAGTCAGTTCTGCCCCCCTTCTCCTGTCTCTTGGCATTACCAGCACAGGCACTGAACTGGCACTACCACAGGGTCTTGCTCCCTTCTGGCAAGTCCAGCGACCTGGTCCAAGGCAAAGCAGCATGGAGGAAGGAAAAGAAGTTCTGAAGCACCTGAGTAGGCATGTTACGTTTGATCAGAAATCACTTGTGGAGTGTACTGGGTTTTCCCAAGATGAGCGTTATCTGTGGATGGATTAATTTTAAGTGTGGAACTTTTCAAGTAGCAAATTCAAGGAAGATCTTAATTGCCAGGTCCAGGACAACTTCATGAAATGGAACTTAGTGTCTCCAGGTTTTTTATTATGAATAAGAAGTTTCCATAACTTTGCCTTCAGTACACTATATAATATTCTTGCATATATTGCTACATATGTAAATACACATGGAGAAGTATTTTATGTCAAATTGTGGATTCATCCACATTCATTATCCCACACATCTTGCATGTATATCCATTTACCCACTTGCAGATCACTGAGACTATAACATGCCATATGTAATAAGATTTACTTTTGTTGCCTTTGACTTTTATGTTCTTTTATGTTCTTCCCAGTTCTTTCCTTTGGCATGATTGTTTTCTGCTGACCTCTTCCTTATTGTATATTGTCTTATCATATATTGTGTGCAATGTCTGATTATTGATGTGCCTTCCTTTCCTCACCATCTCCAGTAGCCATCACGTCATGTCTCTATATGAAAACACATCTTGATCTTTTATTATAGTGCTCTCAAATAATATTTTTCCCTCTGTGATAGACTTTGCTGAATGTACTCCAGGTATACTCAGGTTATGAGATTTCTGCAGTTTTAGTTTTATTCTTTAATATGAGATATAAGATGTCATGGTGTTTATGTACCATAGTTTTCAACCCATTAATGTGTGTGTGGAAATTTAGCTTGCTATTACTTTTTTCTAGTGTGTATAGTGCTATGTTGAGCATGGATATATATATATATATATATATATACACACACACACACATATATATGCTACTGCATTTATTTCTGTAGACTGTATATCTAGAAATGGAATTGTTGAGTTGTATAGTATTCCTCTCCCCAGCTAATTAAGGAAGCACTATCTTATTGTCGATAGCAGGTATATCATTTTACAAACCTAATGGTATTCTATGATTGTTTGTCTTTTCCTATTTGTTATTTAATTTTGTTTTTTTTTTACTTAAAAATTAAACTCTTACTTATAAGGTGAGGTGGTATCTTATCATTGTATTATTTTGCGTCTCTAATGTCTAGTGAGAGGAGGCCTGGTCATATGTTGTTTATGTGTTCAGGACTACTAGCTTTAAGGGCTGCAGTCCAAAACCAGAAGCTGTTTCATGTGACTCCTGTAAAAAGTCACAGCCTCAGGAGTTCACAGGAGAAGTTCTACTCTGCCCTGTGTAGGGCCACTATGAATCTGCATCAACTTGATGGCAATGAGTTTGCTTGGGGTTTGAATGCTTAATGTTTGAGAGTGTTTCTTCATGTGTCTGTCAACTGTCCTAACCTCTTCATTGGTGAAGTATTTGTTGATGTCCTCTGTCTACTGTGAAACAATTTTTTTTTGGTTGCCTTTCTCTGGGGATGTTGAAGCTTTCTATACATTTTAAAGATGGGCATCTTTTGCAATATGTCATATTTCTCCCTGTCTTTGGGGTCTCTTATTACTCTTTTGGTGACAACTTTTGAATGGCATAAGTTTAATTTTTAGGCATTTCTAAATATCTAGTTTTCATTATTCTGCTTGTGTCTTTGTAATTATCCATGCTAGTGTTGATTCCACATAGTAGATCCCATAAATTTATGCCTATTTTTTTCTTGGGTGATCTTTATGCTTTCTAGTTTTATGTGTAGGCCTTTAATATTTCTGGAGTTGTTTTGTGTGTGTGTGTATGTGTGTGTTAATAATATCTATTAAAATGAACTGCATTTTACAATTATAAGACATAGTGATTCTTGGCATAATACAATTATTTACTGTAATAAGTATTCCATTCAATATAATGTAAAATTGTCCTTGTTTTTGCACCAATGCATTATAAAATTAGTTTATTTTATAAAGCCCATGTTGAATATTGCTTCTTCTTGTTAGCTACTTTATTATATATGCATTTAAAATATTCATGTGTATTTTCTTTCTTTTTCATTTGAAGTCATTTTATCTACATTTTTAGATAATTGTAAAATCTTATAACCAGGTTTTATCATTATTGAAATTCTGGATATATTTTATTTTTTGTTGTATTGCAACCATAGGATCATGCCTGGGCCTAAATCTATCTTATATTGATTACAAGTTATGAGGCAATTCATATTGTCTTAGTCAAAAATTCTTAATCTGTCAAAAGTAAGTATAATATGAACTCATAAGGCTTTTTTTAGAATTAAATTTAATAGTCTATGAAAATCTCATAACACCTTGGGCAACATGTTGCAAGTATGCCTAAATATAAAAAAAAGTAGGATTAAAGAAAATATGTGAATGGAAAATATACTGCCTGCGAAAAGTGAAAAGCTCACAGACCAATAATCGAGAGCAAAGAAAACTCTCCTTCCTGGTCAATGTTGAAAGCTGCTGTTCAGTGCCTTTGAGCTGGTTCGGACTCTGAGCAAGCATTAGTACCCCATGCTGACAGTGCCCACTCCTGGGCCGCCCTCACCATTGCTCTCATGTTGTGCCCAGTGTTGGCGCTACTGGCTCACCGTGATCTATTGTCTCTCCTGAGGCTTAAGCAGCATACGGCCTTCAGGCAGTGCTTCTTGGTTAGATCAATTCTCACTCATTGGCCCTAGCTGTAGTTGGTTTTCAGGAACCAAGACCAAAGGCCAACTTATATTTTAAAAAGTTTTCACACATAACTGTGGAAAATTGAGAATCAATTAAAGAATCTAATTTGGTAACTAGTTAATTAGTGACACCATTGAGGGACTTGTGGTATAAAGGAGTATGTAAGATTCTTGAGGTCAGATAAAAGAAGCATAATACATAACTGTACAACTGAAAAAGTTGTGTTACCTAGGGGAAAAATTGTTAACTTCCAAATTCTATAGTTCATTCTAAGAATGGATGATATTGAATAAAGGATAAATGGCATAGTGTCCCAAAGATGATGAAATCTTTCATATATTTTTGGTAACTTATTAAAGAAATGCATACTGCCTTATAAGAGAATTTCAGAAACAAAAAGAACACTAGGGAGAGAAGTAATGGGATTACTATATTTTAATTTTGAAAAATTTGTACAAAAGCCATGGAGAGATGAAATTTGTATTTAAAATATACAGCACCAATTTTGGAAAAGAAATTTATTCTGAAGCAATATTAAACTAGAAATCATAGAATTTTGAAACCTTGGTGTTATGTGTCAACTTGGTTAGGCTGTGACCCTCAGTGATTTAACAAATTAAATCATTGTTTTTGCACAATGCAATAAAATGCAATCAAATCCATAATTCAATAAAACCATTTGCTAAAAGGGGAGTTTTATCAGGTGTTGATCTGCTTTGGAGAGAAAGAGAAAAAATTAGGTATTTGTTAATCAAAATACAAGAAACATAATATAAAGTTTAGTTTGTTAAAAAAAAAACATAACAATCCCTCCTCTTGAAGTAAAAATTTCTTTATAACTTAACCGATAAGGATATTTTCATTCATGAGGCAAGCAAAGCCATTTAGCAAAGTAATAGAATGAGATTTCAGGGATGCCAGGATGCCAGTCTCTGGAGAAATGTAGACATCAGTTGATGAACTACTAACACCTAGGAGAAATGCAGAGTGTTTTCATGTGATGTCTGCTCACTTTGGGTTTCTTATCGTTCTAAAACTTGTTCATTGTCTCCTGGGACTGTTGCAAACACTTTTATTTCTTTCTGTAGCACAGTTTAATGTATGTCACTTGCTTGATACACACTGAATCTTTGAAAGAGTTTTGAGGTAGCAAATCCCATTGCTTCCTTCTGTGTAACACTTAGAGAAATATACTTTATTACAGCTACTTATGCTATGGTGACACCCCCAACCATAAAGTTATTTTTATTGCTACTTCGTAGCTATAATTTTGCTACTGTTATGATGCAGGAGTCACTTGTGAAGGGTCATTCACTCTCCAATGGAGTAATGATCCACAGGTGGAGAACCGCTGCCTTAGAGTTTGCAAACCTGGTCTTTATCTTTGGCTGAAAAAGTGACAGGCATTCTGGATTTTTATTTCCTGGCCACACTTCTAGTATAGAAATGGATTTTCCATGACCACTTACTCTCCATAGACCCTGAATTGTTCTCAGTGCTTGCCTTATACTTCTTAGGAAATAAGCCTGCAGATGTGGTTAGACTGTTTTTTTTTTGTTCCCCAAATACCATAAGGCAGGAGAGACTTCTAGTTTTCCATCTGACCTACGGATTTTCTTCAGCCTCTACAACTGAGTCAACTTTCTGTTATAAAGTCTACTGTGCAATAATGCTTTCAACGTTTATACATTTTATAATGTTTTAATATTTTACAATACTTTCTAATCTTTGTTATCTATTTTACTACAAGGATATTTTTTTAAAAACAACCTAAATATTTTCGTGTTGTCTAGTCTTTCTAATTAAGTGATCTTCTTCAGAAAGAGGCAGTGGATTGGTCAATAACTGGAAATACAGAGTACCATGAAACTCTAGTAGGCATTCTACTGTCCAGGGGAAATGCATCTTGGTGAAGCAATTTCACTTGTGGCAAGCAGACTTATCTCTATTGTGGCAATAATTGTAACAGATGATAGTTAGCTGATGACATTAAACATTAAAATGAAAACGAAGCCTTTTATTCTGGATGGTAGCTTGCTAAGAAATCTGCCTATTAAATTTTCATCCCCCATCTATCTTGAATACAGGGAGAGAATGCACTGATTAGAAGACTTCATCATCCACCCACATCTCTTTGGAATTTATAATTCTCAATGAAAATTAATACATTGATATTCCAGCCCCTGCACAGAAGTCTGCATGAGAGAATTTAATAAGGCTGTCCTTCTCCAAAGATAGATCCACTGTTGATGTGATGACCAAACAGGGCTTTTATTCTGCAGAAGGGTTGACCCGAGGTTGAACTCTGGCAAATTCCCCTATGAATGACTACCGGAGGGCTTCCCTTTGGTCGCTAGCCAATCCTATCCAGAAATCATCAGATCACAATCTACCTATTTGCCAATTATCCTTTTACAGTATTCTTAATGACTTTTTAAGATTTTAAAAGCTATAAGCAAAACGTTAATTTCCTAGACATTTAACTGTGTAGTTTATTTTGTATGTCAAGCTGTTTCTGTGGGAGAAAGACAAGTTTTTCTATTCTCATAAACTGTGACAGTCTGATAAACCCACAGGGCCACTTTAAAGCCGTGCTTGGGGTCTCTATGCATTGGAAGTGACTTGAAGGCAGTGAGTGTGATTTGGGTTGTTTCTAGTTATTATTTAAACAGTGGTTGGCTTGTTTAATTTATAGAGCAGAAAACTATACTGATTGCTATTAATATCATAAGATGACTGACAGATGGTCTAGATGGACAAGCATATCTCAGTAGTGATATACAGTATGCGAAAGATCATAGACATGTATTCTGAGAGCTAACCCATGAAAATATCGATCCTTTTTACACAACACATAATGTATTGACTTTCATTATATTTTTAACATTGTGGGCATCTATATACCCTGGGATACAATTTGAAAAATTAAACCAAGAACAATGTCATAATTAGTGAATATATTTATAACAACAGTATATCACAAAAATTTTTTATTCTAAGAAATAGGTGAAGGATCACTGAAAATTCTATGGGAGAATGGAACTATTTAAGCTACTTGAAAAATTAAAAAAACTAAAAAATGTTTTAAAAGGATAATAGTTAGACAAGGTAAAAAAAACAGGAAGAAGTGGAAGAAAAGAGAGAGGTTTAAAAATAAGAATGTTATCAAGACTTAAAATAAAATGTGGAATAAAATCAAGAGGACAGTATATTTAGAAAGGTTACTTGTTCCTGTTACTGCTAGTGGGATTAATTTAGTTCCAGATATATGAGGAGGACACACACACAGCTATGTATTTAATTTTTACAAAAGTATCCTTGTCACCTTCAAGTACTCTCCATTACACTTAATATATTTGTAAAATCTACAATTCCATCCTAGAATTTTCTTAAAACCCTTCTGTTTGGATTGCTGAAAGCACCACCATTGTTTTTCTTTTCTTTTTATTCTTCACTTCTTCTACCTCATCAATTCGCTATCCTTTCATGTTCCTCTGCACTCACAGAAATAGAAACAAAGTAGCATGGAGTGAGGTCAGGTTAGTAAGGTGCTTGGGGCAAGAGAGGCATGCTGATTTTTTGCCAAAAACTGGTGCACTGACATGGCTGCATGAGCAGGTACATTGTCATCGGGAAAATGAGAAAACCACTCATACACTTTAGTTTTTCCCATTGCATTGTCCTTGTAAGTTGTGTTCAACAGGAAAACAGATTCCCGAACAAGTTTTCTGAACAAGAAAAAAAAATTCACATCCTCACACTGTTCTCTTAAATCAGCCATCACAAAAAAAGATGTTCGAGCAAAACTTTTTGCAAAAAAAAATTAACTGGAACTGGAGAGAAGGTTCCCAGGCAATGCCATTGGATACACTAACTCAGAGGAAGTTGCTAGATGCTCACCTGCTGGGCAAAATGTATACTGTGAAAAATCTGCCCCCCGCCCCCCAAAAAAGAAAACTCTGCCCAGCAGAACTTTGTCTGTCTGAGCTTCTTTTTCTCATACCCCCTTGTGCCAAGAAATGGACATAATCAGTAAAGATTTTTAAATATCATAGTATTTCTTCCTAACAAGTTATATCTGCTGGAGGGAAAGATTCTTTCTATAAAGCTATAAATCATGCTACTTAGTCATAGCTAATTAAAGAATTTGTCTATTTAGAATAGGAAAGCCTTCTATCCACAGTTTATATGGATATTGGAGTCATATAGTAAAATGTATTTACAAATTTTACCTCATATATATGAAAACTATTTTCCCTACTATGAGACAGGATTGCAATAAAATATTTGGTCACGTCTATAGATTATCAAAAGTCCATCAGTTTTCTTAATAGCTTGAGAACTAGCAATGAGTTCATTTAATGGCGTAATTTATTCCATGGAGGGCTGAGATCCTCATGACTGGCAGTTTGTAAGCAGCAGCAGCTCTGCAGTGAAAAGACTGGACTTCCTTATTCCTGCAAGCACGGTCTCTTTGAGTCAGTATTGACTCGAGGCAGTGTATTTCATTTGGTTTTTATTTTATGAACATACTATGAAGCTAAAGCTCAAACTGACAGCCAGAGAGTCAATGCTGACTTACAGGGACCCATGTGTGGACTTCCCGGTCTGCATACAGGAGTAAAAAGCCCCGTCTTTCTCCTGCTAGCTGCTGGTCGTTTGGAACCGATGATCTCCGCCCAGTGCACAACCATTCCCCACCAGGGCTCCTCCGATCACGAGGCAGATTAGTGCTACTCTACAAACTGGGGAGACTGCCAGCAGTTGTGTCAAAGCTAAACAGTCTTTATTTGAAAGAATTTTGTCTGAAACTGATATATGACTCTTTAATAATTACCAAAAATGCTTCTGTGTGTAAAAGATCATTTTATCGCATTTTTATTCTACAACTTCATAATATTTGGGAACTTAATATATTTTGTTTCTCTAATAAAATTTCTGAAGTTTATGTTCTTGTAGTTTTATTTGATTATCTATTCTGAGGTCAAACTGGCAGTGATTCAACTGTGCTAGAGTTTTGTTTTTTATCCGTTTGGTGGTATATAAACAGAGTTTTTTAGACCATAGGTTCCCAGGTTTTTTAGCACACCATTCACTTCTCAGAGAAACAAAACAAAACAAAACAAAAAAAGACTCAGTGCTCGCTGCTGCCATTTAAAAACCTTTGTGCTATATATAGCCCACAATCCAAGATAAAGTGTAAATATCTTCTTTTATATCCCTGCTGGATCTTTCCAGCACCAAAAAAAAAAAAAAAAAAAAGGCAGAATTGAGGATTTAGGTGTAACCAGTCTTGTAAATAACATTTTAAACGAAAAATGGGTATTTGATTCCAATTTATCCTCAATCACCTTCATAGTCAACAGGCAAATATTTTCTTTAGTTTTAGAATGGGTTATATTGTAAGTTCCCTGAATATTAAAGTATTGCATAAGCTAGTTGACTGAAAAGAGGATGTTTCATAATACATTTTATTTCTACTTACTTCTTAGACTTAAAAGGAAGAAGATCACCGATAACATCTCTAGTTTTTGAGAAGATTTAGAACTTGATGGTTTATATAATCCCTTTTCTGTTCCTTCAGAACCATATAACATTTGCTAAATATATGCAATGGTGATTGATTTTTATCTCTGATTGGCCCTCGATTCCCAAATCATGGGCTGCTTCTGATGCTTCATAATTAGAAGACATCCTACTAAAGTAATGAGGTTATTAGTATTAAGTAAAATTATTATTATAATAAGGATACTTTTTTAATTACCAATGTTGATGAAGTGTAAAAAATAAAATCATGTTGCTTATAGCATTTTCCCCCAGAAGGAATAGACCTCAACAAACAGAATTTGGAAGAAGGAAAGTACTTAACTCAGAGTGACTGACACCATCAAGAAATAAACAGCAATGGGTTACATTTACAAAGAATAAGAAACTGCTTATGTGGTGAACATGCATATACTGGAAGATATAATAATATTGGATATTTGTGGAATAGATTCCAGGGCAAAATAGCAGGCTGTTTACTTTAAAGCACAGGCTCCCGATTAAAAGACTAGAATAATATTTGTTTTATGCTAATATATGTTCAAATTTATAAAAATGATTATAGAAGAGATAGCATTTCAAAACTTGGGTTAATTACTTACCACAAAAATGCCCAACTCTATGAAGATTGTTTTACAGGAAGATCTCTATACGCCATTTTACAGAGTTCTTTTCAGTTAAAGCAACTCTGGCAGTGTGGTGGTTGCTCATTCAACTTCCACATCCACTGCCATCAAGTCAATGCTGACTCACAGCATGTCTTTAGGACAGGGTAGAATTGCCCCTGTGTTTGAGAGTATAGTTCTTTACTGGAGTGGAAGGACCCTTCTTTATCTTGAGAAAGAGCTTGTGGTTTTGAGCCATGAACCTTGAGGACACAGCCCAACAAGTATCTACTATCCCAACAGGACTGCGTCAAAACTCTCAAGAGCATGAGACTTCAAAGAGAAGACTAAGAAATTGCCATCGATACAAGCATATTGCTGTTAAGTATCATCAAAATGGTCCCGATCTTAGTGGTCCTATGAACAATAAAGCAAAATATTGCCGGGTCCTGTGTCATCTTCACACGTAATATGTTTAACCCATTATTGCAGCTACCATGTCAAGCTATCTCATCTTCCTTTTTTCCTGACAATCCATTTCACCAGCACGATGTCCTTTATCGGAGCCTGATCTCTTTTGAGTGTGTGTCCAATGTAGGGGAGACAGTCTCACCATGCTTACTTGTAAGGGGCATTCTGAATATATATATAAAGGCATCACTGCTCTGGTGGTGGGAGTAGGAGGCCCAGCCTTTGCTCCTGTGAGCGGGAATTGAACCTCCGTCCCAGTGGGCCACAGTCCCGCACACAACCACTACGCCACCGGGACTCAGCCCGACTGTATTTCTTTTGAAGCAGACTTGTTTGTTCTTCTGGCAGTACATGCTACTTTGAAGAATGTTCAGCAGCATCATAATTCAAAGGCACCAGTTCTTCTGAGTTCCTCCTTATACATTGTTCAGCTTTCACATGCATACGTAGTGTCTGAAGATAGGAGACTAGTTTATTTACATGCTAATGGGGTGTATGATGCATTGGATCTTGGAGGAGAAAAAATTCTGTAAACGCTTGTTAAATTTTTCCAGAGTCAGGAGATTGGTTAGTAGCAATGTACCAGTCCTAAGTTCTTCATTTTGATAAGTGTGATATTATGCAACCTGTGGGATCTTAGAGAAAAGGTATATAAGACATTTTTACACTAATTTTGCAAATTTCATTAAAATCCAAAATTATTCCAAGAAAAAACAAAGAGATCCATAAGTTGAATTCATATATACTGTCCTCTAACCACAGCTGACCTTATGAAAACATCTAGCATACAGCGATATATTTAAAAGCAAGTACTATTTTCAGTTTATCACTGAGTTTGTTAAACAAGCTCAACAATGCTATTTTAAAGATACAACTATTTATGAGTATAATGAAATATATGTATTTTGATAAATCATTTTATTGGGGACTCATATAACTCTTATCATGATCAATTCATACACCAATTGCATGCAGTCCACAATAAAATAAATTCTTTTGCTATATCCAAGAGACTCCTGATATTTTCAAAAAAAATTATAGCTCTTCAAAATTATCACTGAGTTATTACAAAAGGATATCTACAGAAAATATACTTTTGACATTTAAGCATCATCACTTATTTTCCTTATGCATCACAGATTTTGCATGATATATCTTAATTATTTATCTATAATAAAAATACATTATTTAAATTACTTGAATGATAAGATACTTATGATTATAATCAATAAGGGTTAATAAATATGATTCTCGTTTGGTAGATACTGAAATTACTATATCCAGAGAACATAACTTGGCAGTAATTGAGGGTATAGGTTGAAAAATATTTGCCTTCTTTAAGAGCTCATCAACAACACCTGGTTACAGTAAGTCCATAATAATACATTTTTTGATGCACAGATGCTCAAAAACTGAAATATGAATCTATTTAGTAGTGCAAGATAAATTAAACATTATGCATAGGAAACTACTACTAAATCATTCCTTAACATAATTAAGACTGTGCTAATTATTTAAAACTTTCACAAACTTTATTTGATTACACATAAACATGAACTTATTTATTAAGTTTTTAATAATTTTTAACTTTTAAGATAATATCTCAAACAATTGCAGATATAGAAATATTAGTGCTTATTATCATACCATCATAAAGTCTTTACTTAAGTCTTTCCCTTTTTGGGTGAGAATATTTTTTCATTGTATCTGAATTTAGAAAGAATCTAGATAGAAGGTTATATAAACCTTTAATGCTGGTAATGTTTTTGGGTACACATCATTATCTTTTGCTGTAAGACTCACAGCTGTTCTTTAGTTTTGAAGTCAGCAGATATCCTCAGACTATCTTTCACATGGAGAAAGAATCCCTTGGATGAGAACATTATTTAGCTTTAAAATAGAGAAGTGATGTGGGTTTTTACATTAGTTTTTAAATTGCTCTCCAACCCTAAATAAAAATAATGATTATTTTCCATGATTCAAGAAAAATATTAATTTTATATATTGGAGAATTATCAGCATTCATCTGTAATATATCCCATCTATGTATGACCAGGCTGTTACTGTTCTCAAGTGCTATCTTGTCGGGTCTGACCCATCACTACTCTACTACGTAGAGGAGAAAACACTGCCCAGTCTTCAATTATCCTTCACTCACCCTTTTACTTGCTCAATCACTCACACACAAGTTATACTTGAATATACTGTCAGGAAATGTCAATGCCTGAAAAAGGACATCTTACAGGGTAAATTGTAAGCATAGCTGTTATATTTGAGCCCCCTGCTTAAGTGCTTTTGTCTGTTCATGTACTTGAGAAACTTCCTCTTCTATGATCTCTCTACTTTATCAAGCACGAAGTTCTTTTTTTCAGAAACTGATATTTCTTGATAGCATGTTTGGAGAACTAAACTCGTGCAATCCGGATATCTAAGGAGCATTCTGGCTGTAGTTCTCCTGAGACAAATGTACTTATTATTCTGAAATGTCCATTGTATTTCCTCAGCTTGGTCTGTTTACATCATTCCATGAATCTAGTTTAACTAGATTCTTAATTTCATAAACCATGACTTACAAAAATAATTTAAGACATTTTCATGTGTATTTTTGTTGTTGCTGCTGTTCTTCTTACTGTGATTGTTGATTATCTAATAATTAATGGGAATTTTAGAATAAGAAAGGAGATTCTTGGCCTGTCTTCAAATCTCTTGACAGATGGTTGTTTTTTTTGTTATTTTTGTGGATTTTCTTTTTTAGTGTTAAAATTTTCTTAGGTAATCTCTATTTTCATACCGGTGACAATTTAACACATATTGTGCACTGGCAAGAATAATCATCTTTCATGGCCAAAACATTTTGTAGCACAGCATAATTAAAAGTTTCAAATCATTCTGTGATTTCTCAACAGTATTTGAAGACAGCTATTTTACATGAACTCCAATATTGCTAATTGCAATTTTGAATCGGAAGTCTCAAGAAAAGTGTTATGCCAAAATAGACTTTGACTTTTTAGTCATGAAGAAATGTAGTTTTGTCCATACTTCAAAGTACTAAAATAATAAATAGAGATGAGTATTGAGTTCATGCAGCTCATGTTTTTAAATATATAATCACTTCATTTCTTTATTGCATATAAAAAAGAGCTTTGTAATCAAGAAGTAAACTTATATCTAAAAGGCACCCCAGTCCAATCTGACTCAAGTTCATAAGTCCAATGCAAGCCAGGGTCCTCTTCAGGCTAATGGAGCTACAGGATAATGACTGTAAGGGGAAGTTTGAAGTGGGACAACCACAGGCAGGTTGGCGCAGAGTTGAGAAGATCCAAAGCCAGTGGAAACAGGCCACAGTCCTGAGAGCTCTCAGGGGAGGCAGCCCACATTAGGCCCCTGCAAGAGGCAGGCGGAGTTCTCAGCAAAGAAGAAGGAGAAAGAGTAGAAAAACATCAAGAGAAGTTCGCAGATTCTTCCTTGTAAAAAAGTCAGACTTCTCAGGAGGCTTCAGCAGGTTGCAATTTGACTGCCAGGTTAGACATCACCCCTTCATAAAGACAAGATGACAGGAAATCATGCAAATACCATCACACTAGAGTTCTCTTATAGGACCTGCATCTCTCAAGTGTAAGACATGTTATGGATAAACAAAAATGTTATTATTTGTTTGAATTTAGACAAGTTGAAAAAATAGTTGGTCTCACCAATATTCCAGGTCTGATTTCATAAAGATTCTTTGTAAAACATCCTTTAAATGCTTCATTTAGATTCATTGAGATACGCCTGACATATTAGTATATCAAGGTTTCAATGAAAATGGGTCTAGACTATCTGTGGCATTCTTTTTCTTATTTTCCTGTACTACACTGAAGGTCAGCTAAAAACATCTACTGGCAATTTATCTTGAGTCTAGATTTTTATATTGGTTTTGTATAACTCCATAATAAAAGAAAAGATATGAGATAAAATTAGCTTGCCTCTTTTGCTACATTATTTTTTAAATATTTTCTCTTTTCTTAGTTTCATTTCATCTACTTTATCCTCAACAATATTGTCTTCTTCCTAGTGTATCAAATAAATGACTTTTAATTTTTCACATACATAAGTCTTGTTAGGTTTGCTTATAATATTGCTTTTTTTTACTTTCTCACCCCAAAATATTTAAGGGCTTTCTATTTTTATATGCTTAAAATTAATCTCCTTTCCCCGACTTTCAAAGCCACCTGTTGTTTATTCCACTCTAACCCAATCAAACTTATTTTTCACTCCTTCAATATAGAGCACATATTGGGCTATTCCCAGTGTCATTATGTATGCATAAATAGCTAATCATGCCTTAGTGCCAGCAGTTGACACCTTCTCTCAGGTAGCCTTTGCCCAGCCATCTTTGAAGCTCACCAATCCACCAAACCTACCAAAAATCTCAAGATCATATATATTCCTGTGTGCTAAGGTCACATTTACCATATAAATCAGTATTTTCCTTGTTCATCTGTCCTTGAAAATGTTTCACATTTTCCTCATTCCTTCCACAGTAAGTCTAGACTCTAAGTTTTCTCTCAAAGTTTGTTTCAATTATGTCTCATTCAGTCTTTTGTTTAGTGGATTGAGGAACTGCCTTCTGTCACCAAACTAATTCATTTACCACATTTTCTTTTGTTAATATGGTTTCACACATCCCCTATTTAAACTTTACCCCTTGTTCAAAGATGAATTTTTAGATGATTCAATTTCAAGTGAATTCAACCATTAAAGTAAGAAATATGCTACATACATAACTTTAATTAAGGCTTCTATCCTTTTGCTGACATGTGTCTCATTAATTATTCATTAAATCTACGATTCCATAATCACTATGCCATACATAGCTTATCTACTGGGAAAAGAAGTAATATATTTCTGATCATGAGCAAGATCTTAATAAATGCAGTCATATAGTACTTAACCCTGGAAGTTTATCTGTCTGGATCCAACTGAATCTGTAGTGTTAAACAATAGTATTTGTGGCAGTCATGTGCTTGATGTCAATTTAATGCTTGGAAGTCTAGGGGTGGAGTCTAGCCTCTTAATCTGGAGATAGCTATTGAGTAGCCAATGAGACCTCCGTGTGGGCATGGCTTTATCCTGAGACTTCTGGGAAATCTCGCTATATTTCCCTCATGGAGATGAGAGGCCATCTCCCCAGTTGTTGGGAGTCGGTCTCCGAAATGATAAACTACGGACAAGACAAGATGGTATCATCTGAGGAACTGGAGCAGCTGGAGGACAAGCCACACAGCCTTACCCAGATGGAACCAGACATCTAAAGCTGAAGAAGCCATGTGGAGACCCCTGCCAGTGCTGAGTTGCTTCTACCACCACTGGATGCTGTTGATGGACACTAAGCCCTGGAAGCGAGGAGCCGTGGGGAGACCCCTGCCGGTGCTCCCACTGGCCTGTGACTTTTTGAGTTAGCAGGAGACTTTATAGACTGATATCAGGCATATGGGCTAATATCGGACTTATGACTTTGAACCGGACTGGGCTCAATGTGCTGTTCCTCTTGTATATAAACCTTACCCTTATATACATATCTATGTGTATAAATTTGTTTCTTTAGTCTACCCGGATTTATATAGTATTCCATCTATTCTATTTGCCTACAACATTGCTATTATCATGGTTCTTTAATTTCATTCTATTCTTTAATTTCAAATAATAATTTCTCTTTTGTTGAACCATCTTTATTCCAAATAATAATTTCTTATCTAAATTTTCTCATATCTTCATATTTCTCTTTAAAGATTAAAACCATTTATTTTTTATCAAAAAGTAACTCTATCCAAATTTCCCCCCAAATAATTAATTCATTGTTGTCATTTAAAACAGATTGCCTTTTATTGGTAATTTTTAAAGAATATTTACTTTTTCTTCTAAGCTATATGATACTTCAAGTTAAAGATTTTAATCCTCACCTCTTTATATTCCCCATAGCTTAAAAAGTACTTAAAAGTATAGCTTCCTTTAACTCCTACATTATTCTTAACTAGTAAACCAATTTCAAGTTAAAAAAAATACTTGTATGGACTCTTTCGCTTCCTATTTTTAGGTATTATTTGCTGAGCTGCTGGAGGGAGTTGCCACTGAATGAATGCTGTCTCACAGCTCCTCCAGGTGTGCCAAGTAAATGCGCTATAGAGACTTGTTAAGGTGGTTACTTTTCAGAAGTAGATTTTCAGATTTGTCTTCTGGAGTGCCTCAAAGTGAATACAAAACCAAAACCAAATGATTGGTCATGGCGTCACTGCTGACTCACAGAGGCCCCTTGTGGGTTTGTGAGTCCGTAACTGTTTAAGGGCATACAAAGGCCAGTCTTTCTCACATGGAGCGTCTGATGATTTCAAGCTGTGGATCACAAGCCAACGCGTGACACTACATTACCAGGCTCCTCCTGAGTGGAACTTAACTATCTAAATAACTTGTGCCACAAAATAGAATTCAAAACTTTTAGGATAAGGATCCTACTTTAAAATATCGTTGCACTGCTCTCTTAATCCAGTGACATGACACATCTTATTTGGAAAATTCTAGATAATTTATTTAGTGGTTAGTTGATTGGATTCGGGTGAGTTATCGGATATAAAATGAGCTTCTAAGAAAAATATTTATTTTTACTTGGTGATAGGAACTTTGCATTTCAATTTGACTTGTGCATTTGAGATGGGCTTCTTTGGAAAGCATTTTTCAGCTCTAAAATATATGTTTATTAATTACCTTGCAGGATATTAAGTTAAATACTGAAACCATTTATTAATAGCTCCCACATGTGGGTACTGCCCAGATCACAAGAAATGTCACAAAAAACCACACACAGATTCTTGGTATCTATTTCTTACAGGTTTTATTTTATATATATACCTATATATTAACTCATGTCTCATCTCTTTCATATGATTTTCCTTCTAATTTCACAATTGATTACTTCCTGTATCTTCAACCCCATCACTTCTATCCACATCCTAAAGAGTTTTTAGGTCTACATCAAAATATTTCCTTTTCTACTTTGATGTAGGTCTTCTTACCTTCCCATGTACAACATCCTTATTCCATCTAAACTATTTGAATTCTCATTTTCCCTCTGTCTTTGTTTCCTCCTGTTTGCCTGAAATATATTCAAATTTATTTTATCCAATGACAACCCCCTTTGCTTATAAAATCCTCTTTATTTGTTCAGTATACAGATTTAAGAAACATGATCCATGAATACAACCTTGATGCCAAATTTCTTGATCTCAAACTATTCACTATCTCTTTGTTCTGTTCTAGTGAATTTTCCAATGTTGGCCATAGCCTTTTATAATACATGATCAGTTATTTTTCCATATTCAGTAAAGTACAAGAAAACAACTTTCTGACATTCTCTGCTTTCAGCCACGATCCATATGACAACAAGGACATCCTGTTTCCCATTCTTGACTTTATCTAACTTTGAAAATCCTACTGAAACTATTTTTGAAACATCTTCAGAAAATCTGCATTTGCATGTAATATTTATGATATTATTAAGTGATTTTTGCATTCTGTTGGATGATCTTTGTTGGAATTCCTTAGAATATTCCTTAGAAGGATTATTTCACTTTGTTGAAATATTTTCATTGATATTTTACCAATTCATTCAGCTTTATTTTTTGACAGCATCATCCAAGCAGCTTGCACTTCTTTTTTTATAAGATCATGGTATCAAGTTTGAATAGAAGCTCACTAACAACTTTCAACATGCCTGTGACACAATTTTGCTAGTTGAAAGTTTTAAAAAGTGTGTGTGTGTGTGTGTGTGTGTGTGAAGGACTTACTGATGAGGATAACTTACTACAGCTTTCAATATGGATGACAACTCAATGTAAAGAAAACAAAAGCTTTCACAACTGGGCCAATAAGCAGCAATGATAAACAGAGAAATGGTTGAAGGTGCTCATGATTCCATTAAATGTAATTTCACAACCAATGCTCATGGAAGCAGTGGTCATTCAATGACATGTTTCATTGGCAAATCTCCTGCAAAAATAAAATCGCTTTAAATTATTAAAGAGCAAACATATCACTTTGAAGACTGAAGTGTGCCTGACCCAGGCCATGACATTTTCAATTGACTTATGGGGAAGATGGAAGAAACTATGGCATATTTTCATTAAATCGTTGACTCTGAAGGGATCATCTGTCCTGGATTTCCTATGATTCTGGCTCCTATGTGTACCAGTGTACATCCTCTGTTCTAGCTGGATTTGTGAGGCAGAATTGGGATCATGATAATGGGGTGGAGGAAGCATTGAAGAATCAGAGGAAAGTTGTATGCTTCATCATTACTACCTTGCACCCTGACTGGCTCATCTCCTCCCTGCTACCCTTCTGTAAGAGAATGTCCCCAATCTGTACTCCCCCTCATTTACAGTGATATAATTTTTAGTTCTTTGATGCCCGACACCTGATCCCTTAGAGCTCTCATGGTCACACTTTTCATGCTATCCTGATTCAAATACCAACAGCCTTCTTCAATGAATTGGAAAAACTGACCACCTATTCAATACAGAGATGGTAGAAGCCCAGAATTAGCAGAGAACTCCTCAAGAAGGAGGACAAAGTTGGTACCGAGACCTAAATAGAAGGAGGATGCTTTGAAAATTATGAAGGCAACAAATGTACAAATGTGGTCTTCATATAATTGATGCATGTATTGATCATGATAGGAGTTGTATGGGCCCCCAATAAAATGATGCATATAAAAAAGGAGGACAAATTTGGAGGGCTCATTTTACCTGATTTTAACACCTGCTACACAGTCACAATGGTCAAAACATCAGGGTACCAGCATAATGACAAATACTCAGAACACAGCAAAAGAAGAGAAAATCCAGAAATTAGCCATCAACATGTACACAATTGATCTCTGACAAGGGCTCCAAAGGCTTCAAGCGGGAGAAGGCCACCCTATATAACACCAGGTGCTGGAAACAATAGATATCTACATGTAGAACAATGAAACAAGATGTTTACCTCACAGCATGCACAAGAACAAACTCATGGTGAATCCCAGACCTAGAAGTAAAATCCCAAACCATCAGGACCATTAGTGAAGGCCTAGGAACAAACCTAAAAACCTTGGCACAGGGACTGCCAAGGCTAATTGCAGTAGGGCAGAGTACACACACAGGTGGGATTTACTATGGATACAACAAAAGGGTGCATCAAAATACTTTACCAAGAGAAAAGTAAGGCAACCCACAGACTGGGAGAGGATTTTTAGCAATGACAAAACATACAAAGGGCTTATTACAAAACTCTGCAATACTTTCCTTGCTTGAAAAAAGAAGAAAACCGTTAAGCCCTTGAAGAAATAGGCAAAAAAAAACAAACTGAAAAAAGTCTCACTAGGGAGGAGACCTACATAGCCAATAAATAAATGAGACACTGATCCTGTTCATTAGCCATCAGAATCTTGCAAATCAAAACCATGAGATGCCATCTAGCGGAAGTCAGAAAGCTACAAATGTTGCAGGGGATGTGGTGAGATAGCAACTCTCCTTCACTGCTGGTGATCTGGTCGATATGTGCAGCCTTCCTGGAAAGTGATCTGGTGTACTTAAAGAAAATGAAAATTGATTTTCTTCCTGGCCCAGGTATTCCTCTACTGGGCATATAGCCTGAAGAGGTAAGAAACAAACCAAGACCAGTTATATGCACTCCAAAGTTTATTGTGGTGCAGTGCACAATCACAAAGAGCTGGAAACAACTTAAATTTCTAGCACGTACACACAAGAGTACAATGCATCACTAAAAAGCACTGATGATCACATGAAACATGCTGTTTCCTAGGAAGAGTTGGATGAAATTATGCTAAGCAGAGTCAGCCAACCACAAAAGAACTCAGCATGAGTCCCCTGAGGTAAGTGTAGGTATGGAAGCGAAGCCACCTGCATCACAATAATTAGGTTAAGATAGAGGGAGTCAGGAGGAGGTTAGATCAAATCCAAGGAAATAACTGTTGGTCCAACACAAAGACGTGAAAAGAGGGAAAGGGACGAAAGCTGTGTCTGTGTAAAAGTGAGATGATGCCACTGGGGTAAAAGGGCATTGATCACCCAGGGGTGAGTATTATTCTTTGCTCCAAAGAATTGGGCATGAGCATGCAGACCCTACCTCAGTGCACTGTATCATGAGGGCAATGTGGCCACATAGGAGAATGTATGAAGAGAGGGCTACAGGGCTGGCTCCTTCCTTAGAAATAGATGTGACAGAGAACAGCACTAAACCTACAGGTTCAGAAAAGAGGCCAGCATGCCACACAAATATGGAAGCAGAGCAGGAAGGAAGAAGAGAAAGGGCCAGACAGACTGGACCCCATGCTGGCACACCAGACCTGGAGGATCATGTCTCTACAGGGAACTGATGGGACACAGAAAGGCCTGGGGGAATGACTAGAGCTCATGTCATGATGTCCCCTTACTGGAGCAGACTACTACAGAGGATAATTCTGGGGGTCACATGGTGGGGAGGTAGTGCCATCTGAATCCCCTATAGCAGGGTGAACCAAAAGGGAAATATAACAGACCAGCAACTGCAGCAAAGCAAAAACAAGCATATGAAGAGCCCCAAAATGGACTCCAGGCTGGGAGAGGCAGCTCCTGGAGTTCCCCCACGTCCAGTGGAAAGCTAGTCACCATGAAGGTCAGAAAATAGACCTGGAATTATGTATATTTCTTTTCTTCTTTTTCTTTTCTTCCCCTTTTATTTTTAAATATTTTGTTTTCTTTTTAGTCTATGTACTAGTTGGTTTGCATTCTTATATAAGACAAGTGCAGGGATCAAACCCGAGGAGAAAGCAGAGGGGCCAACAGTCCAGGGGAGACTTAGGGAGTGAGGGCAGCAGGGGAAAGTGCAATGAGTAGACAGTATCATTGACCAGGGAACAATTATGGAATTGGAGTCAACAACAAAGAGGAATACTAGCTGAGAGGAAGTACCAAGAGGCAGAAATAGGGGGTGAGTGATGGTGGGGCAGGTAAAAGGTAAAAAGAAACAGAGGAAAGACCTGGGAGCAAAGCGATGGATAAAGGTGTAAACATAGATGTGTACATATATAAATACATTTATCCACAAAGTTAGAGGTATTGGCCTATGAACATATATTTATATGAAAATATACTCTTGTGGCGGACAGTATGGCCTCTGCCCATATCCTCCTCCCTCAATAAAAGAACACTCTGTTCTAACAAATCGACAGTCTGAGGTGCTCACCTTCCCGAAACTAATCACTGAAAACAAAACAGGTGTATAAGCAAATGTGATGAAGAAGGCACATGTTACCCGGGTACTAAAAGATAACGCTTGAAGCAGCTCTGAGGGTGGAGGAAAACATGCACCCCCCTGTCCTCTCAGGGCTCTGCTCTTTGGGGATTTTATGCTCCTGATTTCAAATACGTGGGTTCACCATCTAGTTCCAGTACTCTTTTTACATGTTTTTTTTTATGCTCCCCTAAAGTGATATCATCATTTGGGAACTCTTGCCTCATTCCATTTGGCCTATATGCTTTCCAGAAATAGCATGTCCTTTTAAGACTTTAATACTTCCCTTTCCCTCATAAAAGTTACTTGGATTTACCAACGTGGTTCTGCCACGTACACAGTGTTAAGAAGCAAGAATGAGGTAAACGATCCCAGAAACCTAATACTCCCAGTAACAAGATGATGAAGAAGTTCGACATCAGGGGCTGACTGTTGAGCAGATAACCAATCACTCATATGTACCTTCAGGTTGAACCTGAAGGAAATTAACACAAATCCATGAGAACGAAGATATGACCCTGAGTCTTTCTCACCTAAATTTGAGAAAAATCTCAAGAGCAGATTTGGCATGTTGAACACTCATGATGGAAGGTGTGAAAAACTGTGAGATGCTACCAAGACCATCATACACAAAGGAAGGAACAGGTCATTAAAAAGATACGGAAGAAAAAGAAGATTAGCATGGAATTCAGTTAAGAATCTAAAACCTGCTCTAAACCATAGAGTAGTTATGGCCCATGGGAGAAATTATGAAGTCAAAGAGCTGAACAGAAAATTTCAAAAAGTAGCTAAAAAAAGCAAAGTAAAAGATTATAATGAAATGGGTAAAGGCATCATGTTAGAAAAATTCTCAGGTTGGAAGATTTTTAAAATGTGACTGGAACATCAACTCAGTGTTCCAAGATGTGAATGCAACTTATTGGCATGAAGCAAGGAGCCGGTAGACAGGGCTGAAGGTCCATCCCCAATCCCAACTAAGAGGATAGCTTCCCCTCTCCCCAGAAGAATTTACTCCAGTGGACAGCACTGAAGCTGCAGCTCAAAAAGAGGTACATGTGTGATCAGAGCACAGGGAAGCAAATGAAGACGGGTGAAGAGAATGGAGCCCACCAAGCCTTGAGGATGATATCCCTACTTAGGATAGCCAGTGCACAGAAAGGACTATATAGCAGTTCCAAGTATGAGACACAACATCCCTCACTTACCCATAGTCCTACAGGGGACAACAGTGGAGACACAGTGCAGGAATTGTGCCTGATCTGACTCCACCACACCGAGGCAAAACACTATGGGTATGAATCAGAATAGCAAAGGACACAGAGCAAGAAGGTCCTGAGGGAGTACCAAAGCTAGACTTTGGGGTCAGGGAATGGCACCCCATGGACTGGACAAGAAGACATTCCTAAAGGTGAACAAACAGAGCTTGAACTTTTTACACTCTTTTCTTTTTTGTCATTCGTTTTTTATGGTTGTTGTTGTTTTGCGATTTTGTTTTCTTTTGTGATTTTGTTGTTCTCTGTCTTGTTTTTGTGCATATTATTTTCTCTGCAGGTTTATTGAAATAAGGTAGACTGAATAAACAATCTGAAGGAGAAAACAATGGGACAATTCCAGAAGTAAATGTGAGGGGGGAGGTGAGGGAAAGGAACTGTTTCAACACACCCAGGTAAAGGGCACAACAAGTGATCCAAAATCAGTAGGAAGGAGGATGTAAGAGGCCTGGCAGGGCTTTCACAAGAGCAATGTAACTGAGAGGAATTACTCGAACCCAACTGAAGACTGAAATGGTGGGACAAAAAGAAAGTAAAAGGAAATAGAGGAAAGAACTAGGAGGCAAAAGACATTTATAGAGGTCTGAATATAGGCATGTACATATGCAAATATATTTATATATGATGATGGGGTCATAAAGCAGTGTGCACATCTTTATAGGTTCAGTATTAAGGTGGCAGATGGATATTGTTTCTCCAGTCAAGTCTTCCCTCAATGCAACACTTTGTTCTATTAAACTGACATTCCATGATGCTCACCTTTCCGACATGATCAGTGAAGACAAATGGGTGCATAAGCAAATGTGGTGAAGAAAGGTGATGGTGCCTGGCTATCAAAAGATATAGCTTCTGGAGTCTTACAAGCTTTAAGATAAGCAAGGGTCATCTAGGTGAGAAGCAACAAAACACACATAGAAGAATCACATCAATCTGTGTGATCATGAGGTGTGGAAGGGATCAGGTATCAGACATCAAAGAACAAAAAATCATATTATTATGAATGAGGGGGAGTGCAGAGTCAGGACTGAAAGCCCATCTGTAGACAACTGAACATCCTCTTACAGAATGGTCATAGAGAGGAAACAAACTAGTCAAGGTATGGTGTAGCAATATTGAAACATAAAACATTCCCCTAGTTCTTAAATGCTTCCCCTCACCCTCACTCCCCACTATCAAAATCCCAATTCTACCTTACAAATCTGGCTAGACCAGAGGATGTACATAGGTACAGATAGGAATTGGAAACATATGGAATCCATGACAGATGACCCTTCAGGATCAGTGGTGAGAGTAGTGATACCAGGAGAGTGAAGAGAAGGTGGGATAGGAAGGGGGAACTGACTATAAAGGGGAACTACATATAACCCTCTCCCTGAGGGACAGGCAACAGGTGGGTGAATGGAGATATTAGACATTAGATATTAGACATTAGACATTAGATATTGTAAGATATAACAAAATAATAATAATTTATAAATTATCAAGGGTTTATGGTGGGAAGAGAGGGGATGATGAGCTGATACCAAGGGCTCAAGTAGAAAGCAAATATTTTAAAAATGATGTCGGCAACAACTGTACAGATGTGCTTGACACTATGGATGGATGGTGTTAAGAGCTATATGAACCCTCAATGAAATGGTTTACAAAAGAATAAAAATAAAATAAAATATGACAAGAGAGAGATGTTTAAAATAGAGTTGACCGTATTATCAGAGATGGAGAAATGCTTCCAGGACCTTCATTGGCTGGTGGAGCAGAAACCAAATTTAGGAGAAACAAATGCAAACATCTATTAATAATTGAAACACAGACTGCAATGAATATAGGAAATTTTAAGTCATCAATAATTAAAATGAATGCATAACGAATGATAGTCTAGGCATTAGTGAGCTTTAGTGGACTGTTGATTTTGATTTAGACAGTTATGGTTTACTCAGCCGGAAAGGACAAATTGAAGATGAATAGCCTCATAATCATTGTCAAAAAGAACATTACACTATCTCTATTTTGACATAAAATGTCTGAAATAGAAAGTCAATTTAATTCAGTTATAATTCTGATCTGGTGACAAAGAATATGGAAAGTACCATGAACTGCCAGAAGAAAAACAAATTAACCTTGGAAGAATGCTCTTCAATGCCAGGAGGGTAAGCCTTTGTCTCGCATGCTTTAGACTGCTACCAAAAGAGATCAGCCGTGGGAAAGAACATCTCTCTTGGCTAAATAAAGGGTCAAATAAAAGGAATAATCTCATTGAGATGTTTTGACTGAATGACTGCAACAATGGATTCAAATATAATAATTTTGAGGATGGCTTAAAACTGGGTAGTGTTTTGTTCTGTTATACAAAAGATCGCTGTGAGTTGGACCCACCTTGATGGACCCAGCAACAACTTTTGCTTAGCTGAATTTTCTAAAAATTCTTTTCATTACACTTGTTACTTCTCTCATCTTACTCTACTCTGCCACTCGTATGAGGCTTCCTTTATCGAAATCGGATTTTTCTATCTCACTCTTTGAATTCTTCACTTACTCTCCACCACACAGAGCCCAAGTATTTTTTGCTATCTTGTATTTTGTACTTGGCTGAAATGCACTCTGTTTTCCTAATTCTCAATTATCCATATTATCAAAGAAAATGTTCATGTTTTTTTGATCAAGCTGTTCTTGTGACTCCTTAATTGTTTCTTCTTCTACATTCCCTTTCACTTTATTTTGAGCTTTTAAAGCAATCAAATAAAATAAGCTTATAATATTATAATAAACTTCTATGTTTATCTCCTATGTTATCATCACTTGATTCCAACTGATTAATTCCAAATCTTTTCTACATATATTTGAGAAGCAAGCATATTTACAATGGAAGAAAAAAATGAACTAATAAATAGGAAACTTGGCTTAGTCAGATCAGGCTTTTCTCATTTACTGTTGACATAATGAAAATTACTTATCTTTTCTCAGCCTCAGCTGCCATCTTTAAAAATATGGGCTGTGTGTACTAATGGTCAAAATGAATGAGTTCATCTATACTTTTAAAATGAAATCAAATATCTGTGTAATTAGCATCTTTAAACAAAAGCATTTAATTAGAAGGACTCTTAAAACACATTCTCAGTAGATTTTACATGTTTATATTTTCTAATCATGTGATTTACAGTTACAATTATGTATTTTTGGAAATTAGAGTGACCTCTTTTTGGGGGTACATCTGCTTGGAGGCAGCACAATTTTTATTGGATATAAAATCATACAAAGATAAACTTAGTGGATGACATGTATTCTATTTCAGAGCAAAGGCAATGTTCGGAGCTGCTTTATTTTCTTTGTCTGTGCAAAGGTCAAATACTTAGAATGATCTTTAATATTTTCTTAGCTAACAATCTTTTTTCATATGTCATGCAATTGTCTCCCTATGAAATTTTATAATGCAGTCAAGTTCACCAGAGAAAAGGGCTCACATTCTATTAATCATCTATATGCCATTGGCTGTCTTTCGTATTTTACATGTTCATCACATTTCAACAAACACTAGCCATGAATCCAATGAGAGAAAAGAGTGATAAACAAAAAGTTAATTGACAATGTGGATAGGATTCAAATTATAATTACTTTGTAACTCATATTTTATTGCTATAATATTTATTTCTAGCACTCATTGGGATATATTCTGTTGTATTTAATACTCCTAACTCATATCGGATTGAAGCTAATGGTATTTTTATATCTATAATTACTGATCAAATTGCTTTGATTCTTCTTTGCAAAAAAGTATATATATTATATCCATCAGGTACATTAAAGATTTCTATCTGACTTTTCCATCTCTCTCCCCAACAACTGTTTTGATTTCAATCGAGGTGAATATTCGTCACAGGTATAGAAAGGAATGAAGGCTAGTGTTAATATGAGAGAATAATGTATCAATGAATGGAGGTTGTGGGAGGTTTTATAGATATGACCTGGTCCTGTCAGGAGTAGAAGTTTTCATTACAGATGTGGTCATTTATAAGGAATTATTATGCAAGATAACAACAAAAAGGTAAAACAACCAAAAAGGACAAAGGACAAGAATACATCAGAAATAATTAGCACATATTATTTATATGCATGACTCATGAGCAAGGAGGAAATGTCAATAAGGAACACAGAAAGTCACAATAAATTTTTATATATAAATCAAAGATGTAAAACCTTCCCAGATACTTTAAGATGCATTTCTGAAGATGTAATATAATAGAGAACTATATTGCAAGGAAAATAATTACTTGGGATGCAGTACATAATGCTTACTAAAGAACAAGCATTTCTGAAAAAAAGAAAAAAGAACAGGCAATTCTGGACTCACTGACCTATTGAAAGTTGATGAAATTGATTTTATAATATTACACTTAAGGAAAATATTTTTATAATTAACCTTTTTAAAAATCATACTCTTGATTTTACATCAGTACATAACAAAATAATCATACTCTTAAAAGTTGAGTAAAATTATTGAGAATCTTGAGCTTTCTTCCTGGAAAGAAGCTTGTCCCAGAAGAGAGACCTAGTGAAAGCAGGAATGGCACGGAGCAGAAGATGAATAGAATCTGTTGCTCTGTTGGCATGTAAGCACTCCTTAGAGAAAGACTGTTTTGTTTTGCTTGCCTTTTCGTCCAAATTCTAATATGGCACAAACTCACTGCTGCTTATTGAAAAACAAAATAAAGGCTTACTATAGAGTGTAATCATGACTGAAGAGCCTCAGTGCTACATGCAGTCTAAGTACTTATGTGGGCCTATTGAAAGTTCAGATTGTTAAAGCAGGATTTACTAATTTTTTTGCACACAATATATTGCTGGTTTCAATGTAATATTGATTGTATTCATTCTGAACAGAGCAAGTACAAATGCATATGACCTAGTGTCATATGTATGCACATATTTATATTAATCATCAGTAGCCGCTTTCCTTGTTCTAATTGCCTTATTTTATGACATTTACTTATGCAACCTAATAAATATTTACATTAACCTTATTCTGCTTTTCAGTAGTAAATAATAGTTAATAATTTTTACTGTGAAATGTTAGAGCATTTTGTTACTTTGTAATAAATATATTTATTGCCTCTGATAAGATATTTTTCTCAATTACAATATCACACAGGAATACTCTAGATGAGTCATATATTGTTCTATATAGATATCTCAGAATTATTAATTGTATTTTTTGAATCTTGTTTCAGTTTTGTTCAAAAATGTAAATTTTTGATCAATACTTTCAAACATAAGAGATAAGTTTGGCAAGAACCATCTATTTCTTCTTTTTCCTCTTGGCAGCATCTCTCCTGAAACTTCTTTTTTGAAAGATTATTTTCTACATCTACTGCACAGTTGCTGTTCTGTAATCTATCTTCACTATCATTCTATAAAATCCCTCAAGCCTTTCTATATTAGCTTGTTCCTTGATTCCTTTGTCTCCCTCTTTCTTGATATATTATCTTAGTTTGGTAGTATACATCCCCTTTCAATAGTTTTCTAGGACTGAATGCTTGCTTAGAAAAAAAAATGATAACTTGGATGTCTGAAAATGTCTTTGTTTAACCTTATTTTCTAGTTTTTGACTATGTATGGAATTTAACTAGGTCCAAGATACAGTCCCATGATTTCCAAGCTTTTGTATTTGATTCGTTGTAAAAAATACATATTTTTCTTGATCTTTTTAAAGATAAGTTATTTTAATTCCCTTAATGGAAGCATCTACTATCTCCTCTTAAGCACAAGTGTTTTTGGATTTTTATAATGATAAGCGTGGATTTAGATATTTTTACGCCAATGGTACTGGCCTGATAGTTAAGGTTTTGTATTAATTAGGCTGGGCCAGTATTCTTAGTGGTTTGTCATTTAAGATATATTTCTGCCCCATAGTGAAAACTCCTAGGTTAGTGATTATATATAATATATTTTATATATATAATATATATCTCAGAATATACTCCCCCCAAAACTGCATTTTTTTCAAAACTATGTATTTTTTTAACAAAAGGAACTTGTCACCTTATAGTCCTCTCCATTACACTTAATACATTCACTACATTTGAAAAATATGCAATTCCATTCTTGGGGACATATTTTTAAACTCATCTGTTTGAATGGCTGAAAGCACATCCCTCATTTTTTTCACCTCTTCTACGTTATCAAATTTATGGCCTTTCACATCATTCTTCAATAGGGAAAACGAAAAGAAGTCTCACAAAGCAAGATTACGTGAGTTGGGTGTATGGAGCAGGAGTGCATGCTGGCTTTGCCAAAAACTGATGCACTGAAATGCTTGCATGACCAGGTGCGCTATCATAGTAGCAAAACCAGTCACCTGTCTGCCACAAATTAGGTCTTTTTTTGTCACACACTGTTACACAATCTTTTCAGAACCTCTAAATAGAAAGCTTCATTAACACTCTGATCTGGTAGAATAAACTCCAAATGCACTATCAGTCGACATTTTTATCCTTTCAGGAAATAGGCAGACATTTTTATCCTTTCAGGAAGTAGGCAGAAATCATCATTTCATCTTTTGGGGAATGAGAAAACTACTCATACAGTGAGTTTTTTCCAGAGTGCTGTCCTTGTAAACTGTGTTCAAAATCACAACTGTTTATGCAGCATTTTCCAGAGCAGGAAACAAAACTCCACAGTTGCACCCTATTCTGTTATATCAGCTGTCACAAACCACCAGGTTCTAGGAAAATAGCTTTTACTAAAAAATTCACTGGGACCAGAGAGTTTTCCCAGATGATGCCATTGTGTGCACTAACTCTGAGTGAGTGGCTCTAGCACAGCAGCTCCCAACCTGTGGGTTGTAATCCCTTTAGGCATTGAATAACTCCTTCAGAAGGGCCCCCGAATCATAACAGTAGCAAAATTGCAGTTACAAAGTAGCAGCCAAAATATTTTTTTTGGTTGAAGGGTCACCAAAACATGATGAACTTTATTGAAGGGTCATGGCATTAGAAAGGTTAAGAACCACTGTGTATATATATCGGTGTGTGTGTGTGTGTGTGTATGTATTACATACACATACTTGTAACTAACTATTTGTATATAAACATATACATTATACATCCATGGATACTTACAGACATACACACACATACATACATATCCCCACACACATACAAATATATGAACCCGAGTGGAGGAGTCGGTTACATGGGCTGCTTACCACCACGTCAGCAGTTCAAATTCACCAGGTGTTCTATAGAAGAAAGATGACATTTTCTTCTACTATAAAGCTATATTGCATAGGAAACCCAAAGGTCAATTGAACTCTACCTTACAGGATCACTAAGAGTAACAATTGATTCTATGGCAGTGATTTTACACATGTGTACATACAATAGCTTCACTGGTTTTTCTTCTTTGGAAAATCTGGCCTAAGACAAGCAGTCTATTTAATATGGCAATATCAACACTTTCATTTTGTAAATGCTGCTTGACTTGCTCCAGGGAATATTCTTGGCCTATATTCCCTGTTCTCTTTTCCTAATACCACTATTGTTCAACTGTTGAATTTCGTAACTAGCCCTGTATCTTTATTCACTTCTTTCCTATCTCATCTCTGCATTCATGGTCTATTTCAGATAGATTTCCTCTCATTCAAGTGTGGAGCTTTTTATTTCTACACTCACATAGTACTCTGAAAGACATAGTTATTCTTTGTGTGTGGTTTCTAGAGGTCTTTTCTTTTCATGAATTTAATGTTAATGCCTGTAATCCCTCCAGGAATGACATATTGCTTCTTGTTTATTCTTTTCCTAGGAAGAGGTAGTTCTAGGGGTTTCCACTTTACTTTTCCTAACTGAAAAAGCCTTATTCCATGTCGGGGATTCAACATGGGAGTTCTGCCAAGTGCTGAGTCTATCTATTCCAGTTATGCATTCTGGAAATGGGGAAATAATCCAGGATGACTTCAAACACCAATTGAATGCACTGGGAAATTCATAGATTCCATTAATAACTTGATCTCTATATGCCCTCACTGGGCCCAGTGGGTCCTGAAAAGAGTTTGTATCTTGTGGGGTTAGTGCCAATTCATAGCCGATGTTCACAAGTCTGATTATTTCCTTTCATCCAATTTATTGTCCATCTCTTAAATGACTTCCAATCCTTTTGGGCCAAGTAAGGAGAAGGACTAATTATTTTTCCATTTTTGGTGGTATATTGGGATCCTTTTTCAAAAGGGCCTGTCTTCCTTTAATTCAAAGTATTGCAAATTTCTAAATTGACTCAGCTCTGGAAATTCATTGAGCGGTCGTGACTTTTTATTTTGGTGATTTGAATAAGACTACCATTTACTTTATCCAGATTTTTTTATACTTGTACAATTAAGTAAATATGTAGTAGGTTTTCCAACTTTTTATTCCTAAGGAACCCCTCCCCCCCAAAAAAAACAGAAAAAAAATTAAAGGCTATTTATTTATTTATCTATACCAAAAAAAGCTTTGTCACCTTCAAACTACTCTCCATTGCACTTAAGACATTTGGCAAATCTGTGATTCTATTCTTGGGAACATTTTTCAGACTCATCTGTTTGGATGGCTGACAGCACCGTCATTTTTCAGCAGTTCTGCATCTTCAAAACGTTGTTCTTTCAAGTCCATCTGCATTTCCAGAAACAAAAACAAATAGCATGGAGTGAGGTCCTGTGAGTAAGGTGTGCGGACCAAGAAAGTCTTTCTGGTTTTTTGTTTGTTTGTTTGTTTTTGCCAAAAACTGATACCCTAGGTGCATAGCCATGGTGGCAAAACCAGTCCCCTCTCTGCCATAAATTAGGCCCTTATTTTGTACCCTCTTAAACAATCTTTTCAGAACCTCTAAATAAAAAGCTTGATTAACAGTCTGATATGCTGAAATGAACTCCAAATGCACTATCCCTTTCACATTTAAAAAAAAAAAGGAAAGAGAGCATCATTTTTTGGGGGGAGGTAACCCTCATAAGTCCATTTGAGTTAGTATATTCTGATTACTATTTTGTCTCTACTGTACATTACAGTTAATCAAGTATTACCACCCTTACCACCACAGGCTTTAATTAGCCCACTTATAGCGCGGTGTCTTTCTACAGCTCTTAGGGCAGACCTCATTGTCCCGGCCCGCGGGACATTCAAGCGTGGATCTCTGGGTCCGGAGCCTGGAAGATGAAGATGGGCAGGAGACGCGAAGAATGGAGGCAAGACAGGATTCTGATCAAGCCTCGTTTATTGGGGAGAAACTCAGGGTAGATATAGCTGCACAAGCCAGAAGAGGGAGGTGCTTATGCAAATACAAATTATGCAAATACGTATAAGGGAAACAACCAATAGTATTACAACACATACAACCTGATAATATGCAAATACAGCGAATGAGCGAACTAGTTGACTGTAACCAATTAGGGGTGAAGTTCCAAAAAAGGTAAAAAAAGGCTTGCAAAAGGGGCTGCAGTCCTCAACTTGGGCCTGTATGCTAATGAGAGTACAGAAGAAGGGTAGAAAACAAGGTCCATATTAACCAATGATGATAGAGGTCAGTGACAGCGTCAGCATCCGGAAGCTGATTTTCGCCAGAGCATGATGACTTTTGCTAAAAACCCTGGGGCAGAAGGAATTGTTTGCAGAGCAAACAATGGACTTTGAATCTGGCTCTCCACACCTCATTGACATATCTGACTTAAAATAGCAATTGCATAAAAGAGCAATATTCAATAGGAATCACAGACATCTTCCATGATGCTGGAGCTCCCTTGACAAATTTGTTCCCCACTGTTGTAGGGAAAGTTGTGTTTTCTGGGTACTCCATGTGTGGGTCTCTGGGTCTATGATGGTTAGATTTTATGTCAATTGGATGAATCTGTGTGGAGAAAGGAATAAAATTCCACCTATCAATCATGTTCCAGCCTAAAACACCTCCTTAAAGGTGTGACTTTTAATTAAAGACAAACTTTGGAGAGAGTTTCTCTCTTCTTCTGTCCTTCCTGTTTGACTGGGTCTTGTGTCTCTTGTCTGGAGCTGATGATTTTTGTGGTCTATCAACTTTGGGACATGCCCTACCATGTTCCTACAGATTTGGATCCACACCACTCTGCACCCACAGGCTTGTGATCTCCCAGCTTACCACTTCTCCTTCCTGCTTTATCCACCATTATCTGTGTGTCTGGAGGACCGACAGCTAGCACCACTGACTTGGGTTAGAAAGGACAGAGCTATAGTCTTGATATAAAGTTTGTTCTTCTTTCAACATATCTTAGTGTCACTGGCTTTGCTGCTCTAGAAAACTCAACCTAGCAAGAATCTACCATAGTATATTCATTCTGAAACACTTATTTACTTAATTCTTTTGATACCTGCTTCTACAGGTTATCGAGGTAGGTCTGGTACTTTAGTTCATAGACCATCATACCTCCCATGCTTCAGCACATCAATTCAAGTAAATAAACAATTAGACCCTTTTACATTGAGTTTTGAATGAAGGCATTATAGGTCCAGAACAACAAACCCAGACTAAGGCCTTATGCTACTTTCAAAATATCCCACACCCTTAATAACAGGTCTTAGATATATCCTCCAAGTTTCTGTCTATGCATATTAAAAAGCAGTTATTTTTAGGAGAATGGCATCACCTGTACTTTACCTTTTGGAACTCACTGAGACTTAAGTCTAATTATAAGTCCAGAAGCAATAATGAGTTGTGAGAGTAATTCCTGGGAACTCTGAATTATATGTTACAAGGATTCTGCTGCAGATAATTCTCAGGAAACAAACCCAGACGTCAAACCGCATGCTTTTGTGGTTCGGCGTCATTTCATCAGCTTCCTCCATAGCATCCTTATGCACAAGAATGAAACTCTCCCTGATCCTGCAACATTCTCACAACTATCCGTATTCCTGAGCCTATTGTTGCAGCCATGATTTCAGTCCATCTCATGCAGGGGCTCCCCCTCCTTCAATGTCCCTCTATTGTTTTTAAAAATATGACACCCTTCTGTGGGGACTGGTCTCTCTTGACAACATATTCTAAGTATTTAGGACAAAGTCTCCCCATCCTTGCATCGAAGGAACGCTCTGACCGTACTTCTACCAAGAAACATCTGTTTGTTCTTAAAAACAGCTCCTGGGACTTTCAACATTCTTCTCTAGCACCACGACTCAAATACATCAGTTCTTCTTCAGTCTTTCCTGTTCAAAGTCTAAACTTCACATCCATATCAGTCGATTTGACTCACAAGGACCCTTTAGAACAAACTAAAACTACCTTGATGGATTTATGATATTTTAAATATTTATGAACACAGAAAGCCTCATCTTTCTTCTATGGAGTGACTTGATTGGTGGTTTTTAATAACTGACTTATCAGTAAGTGATCTAATGCACAACCCAAGGATAAAAGTATAAGGAATAGTGTGCTACTTTGGGGTTTTCTATAGAAGTAAAATCAGTGAGACTTGTATATGTTTGTAGATTACATATGATTAAAGAGTTAAGTACAGATATCTAGTTGACAAAGGACAGTCTGTGGTAGTTAGAGTTTATGTCATCTAGACACTCCTGGTAAAACTAGACAGAGAGGGAGAGAGAGAAGTGACTTACACAGTTATAGAAGCATACAAATGATTCTTGTAATGCATATGTATATAGAAAAAGATTTTTATCAAGAAATGGCTTAGATACTTGTAGAAGTAGCTAAGTCCAGTCCACTTCAAGTCAGGCTTCTCCTGACTCATGTAGCTGTGGAAGTTGTTAAGCAGGAAGCAGGAAGACAAAGCAGGAGGGACAGAGTTGAGGAAAAAGGCATTGGTCACATCAAAAGCTTCATCCCAGGTACAAAGAGAAGTATTAATTTGCTCAAAGCTGCATCTGAAACAGCAAGTTAAATTATAATCTTCCTCTGGTCCATTTTATAATCATCCATTGTCACTTACCAAGCTCCATATTTTTTCCCATAGGCCAAATAGGCATAATAAATAGAGATATGGTAGAAATCATCCCTCCTACACCTTTGAGGGCGGTACTAACCTCTGTAATCTCTCCAGGAAATATGTGTTGTCTTTAGTTTACTATTTTCCTAGGAAAGTCATTACTATGACTTCCACTTTGATTTTCCTTCCATAAACCCTTATTCTGTTATTCAGAGTTTCGTTATGATGGTTCTGTGAATTTCTGAGTATGTCTTTTCAAAGAAAAACACATTTCTGAACTGGGACAATTCCTCAGGATTGTTCAGGGACCCATTGGACTCAATGTGAGAGGATGCTGTGTTAGACTCCCTTAATAACTTGCCCTCCATATATTCCCACTCCAACTGGGGTGCCTCCAAATGTTTAGGTTCTTGGGATTAATACCAACTCAAAGCCAGTGTACAGTGATTTCCCAAAGGTCTGATTATTTCCTTTTATCCTATGAGTAGTCTTGTGAAACACTAGAGATCTCTTTAGAGAAGATGGTGAGAAAGGGTATCAGTATAAACCTTTGGTGTTGTAGCAGGCCGTTGCTCAATGATACCCAGTCTCCTTTCCTTCAAGGGGTTTGTATATCTGTAAACTGGTTCAAGTCTGGGAATTGACTGAGCGGTTTTGACTCTGTTCTGATGATAACCATGAAACTGCCTTTCACCTGGTTTAGATTATTGTGCTGTTATAGAAGTCAAGAAAATATTTAGTAGGCTTCCTATCTATTTCCCTCCTTGGCACACACTGCCTAAATAGACAAACTGTATGTCCATATAAATCTTAACTACTGCCTTGATTCTTCTGTCCATTAGAGTAATCACACCCACTTTGTCTGCCTTTATGGAATGCTGTAATGTGACCCCTAATTCCATGAGACCCCATTAGCCCCACTGAAGGCAAGGGGTTGAGAATTAAACTGGCATTGCTATTCAATGATGATGAATCCTATGATAAGGTTTTCTAAGATAAGAGCCTGGGTTTACTTTTCAATAATATTTATTATTACTGTTGCTGTTATTATTATTAATTATTGTTGTTGCTATTAGAAGATATAAGGCTTTATCTCAAGACACAAGTATACGTTTTAAAGTTATTTAGTCAGTGTTTGGTTGGGAACGGGGCAGCAAATGCTGAATATTATCCACAAGACCAAAAGCAAGCTACAACCGACGGTGCCAGATAAGATGACCACCCATGAAGCCAGATGTTCCCCGTTAAAGGAAAGCTACAGGAGTAGATAAGAAATTCTCAGAGCATCCAGACTCCATTGGCTAATTGCCCCCTTTAAAACCCGAGTCTCTGGCTGCTGCGCAGGACTTTCCTGACCTGGTTGGCCTACCTATAATCAGACTCTACTCTCCGTTGCCTGATCAGTTTCCTCTGTCTCTCTGTGCTTCAGTTTCACCTCTATAGTCAGCATTTGGGGTGTGCTTTGAAGCTAGAGCCCATCTGTTCCCTTTACCATTTGGGGTATTACAAACCAAGCAGCTTGCCACACTGCTCATCCTGATGAAATTGTAGCAAGATACATCGATTTGCCCAGAGCCTCACTTCTCACCAACTATCCGTCGATTGGTATGCTCTTTGGGGACATTAGACCAAGAGGTTGGCAGTGCCCGCTAGTGACAGACTTTTCTATATTAACAGAGTTCTTGGTTTCTTTATGCCAAATTAGACTTGGTTTTCAATTTTTTTTTATTTTGTTCTTGTTTTTGTTTTTGTTTTGGCATCACTGCCTCTGGTGGTCTTGGGTACTACCCAGTGCTGCTCCTGAGAGCCACCGCTGGATCTGAAGCTCCAAGCCTGCGGGCTGCAGTCCCGCACTCAATCACTTATGCCACCGAGGCTCAGCCAGGTTCTTAATTTTTAGAACCAATCCCAAAAACATTATTTGGTTAGTTTCTCTGGAGAAGCAAAACCAGTGACACTTCTATGTATAGAGAAACAGATGTATATCAAGAAATGCTTTACAAGTTGTAGAAAAATCAAGTCTGTTTCAAGTGCAGCAGTCAGATATAAGTGGAAGTCTTCTCGGACTCATGTAGATACAAAAGCTGCTGAACAGGAAGCAGATTGACAAGGCAAATTGGCTGCTGGGTAATAGATGAAGAAATAAATCATTCCTTTGTTGATCAAATGAATCCAGGGTTAGTAACCCACTGATGGCTCCTGGGAATGGCAGGCCATTCAACAGGAGATTGGTGAACCAGGTTGTGTCAGTCTGAGTAAACTAGAGAAACAAATTTCACAGATACACATATGGATATAAGAATACGACTTATAAACAAGAGGAATAGAACATTGAGAAAGCATCCCAAGCCAGTCCAGTTCAAAGTCATAAGTCAGATATTAGCCTATATGCCCGGTATCAGTCTATAGAGTCTCTTTTCGACTCACAAAGTCACAGGCCAGTAGGTGCAGAGTCCCAGTGCCGTCAGGATCCTCATTTGCAGGGCTCAGGGTCCATCAACAGCATCCAGTGGTGGCAGAAGCAACTCAGCGCTGGCAGGGGTCTCCACATGGCTTCTCCAGCTCCAGGGGTCTGGTTCCATCAGAGTAAGGCCATGTGGCTCCTTCTCTGGCTTCTCCAGTTCCTCAGATGACACCAACTTGTCTTGTCAGTAGTTCATCTCAGAGACTGACACCCACAGACTGAAAGCCAAGTCTCTCTTCTCCAAATGGGAAATACCACGAGACTTCCAGAATTCTCAGGAGAAAGCCATGCCCACACAGAGGCCTCATCAGCTACTCCTTGGCTATCTTCAGATTAACAGGCTCCACCCCTACATCTCAATCATGAAATTTACACAAGCACGTGACCGCCACACAGGTTTAGGATCCAGCTCCAGCAGAAAGTGAAGGGGCAAAAGAGAACTTGACCCTGCTTATGATCTCACTCTTCTACAAAAGGACACCCCCCCACCCTCCAAGGAGGAGCGTCACACCCTTAACTAATGGATATGTTAGGTCTACCACTATCTTCACCTAGAAGTGTCTAGTTGATATAAACTCTATCACCAGTAGATTTTGAAGAACAAAGTGAGTAAAACAATGTAATAAGACTTTTCAAATTATATTTAGAGAGAGATTCCAGTGTTTGATTTCCATAACCAAAGGAACTTGATTATATTGAACATCCTACTTGGGAAAGAGCTGTTTTATAAAGCCTAAAGAGCAAAGTTCAATAGGGCAGTGAGCAGAGTTCATTACATAAAACTTCATTCCACCTAAAGCTTTGTAAATGACACCTCTTAGAGAAGTGCTTACAGCACTTTAAACTGCTACTGAATCACCATGTATTTTTGCTAAATTGCAGGTTCTAAATCAATAAGTCTAGGGTGATGGTTCAGATTCTGCATATCTAACTACCTTTCAGATGAGGCTGATGCTTGTGGTCAGAGAATTCCACTTTGTATATTGACTTGCAATAGGACTAAAAGTATAGGCAGTCAATTACTTGCCTTGTCTGTTACTTTAAAAACCCATTAACTCTAGAATGAACATTTAATCCTTGCAAATCTGTAGACCTCCCTTTGAAATGAGAAGGTCAACCAGATAATCTTCATTAGTTGCTAAATATTGGATATGCAATTCTGGGATGTACATCAGTAATTTGTACCTCATGAATAAGAACACAAATGTTTGTGACATCATCATACAGCATATGTTTTCAAAAGAACTCAATGCATAACTGAATCATTTTAAGTAGCACAGAGATAAATAGAAATTAGTTAACTATTCTGTGCTAGAATAGAACAATTGTAGTGATACTATTTAAAAAATAGAACCTTATAGAGAAAAATGGAGAATCAGGCAAAAGTACTATTTACTTAAAGGTTGAAAAGCATAGAATACTAGTATGTTTCTAATTATAAAAGGCACTTCAAAAGGTTTGTGGAAATAAATGAAATAAAAATATAATTAGATTTTTCTATGAAATTTTAAAAATATTTATGATCGTGGTTACAAGCTTGAGAAATATTCACATGACTTGTAGAATCAAGCTCCGTTCCAAGCCCTATTCATAATTCCTATTTTCAAAAATGCCATTCATAAAGACATTATCTTTATTGTCACTGCTGAGACTAGTCATACATTATTTCATCAAATTAAGTTAAAATATTTAACCTATTATTAAAATCTATAAAATATTTAAGTGTTTATATAGGTTTAATATAGGCTAAGAATTATGTATACTTTCTTTGGTTATCCTTTTTATCCACAATAATAATTTTCTGGGGGTTCTTACAGCTCTTATAACAATCCATACATCAGTTGTATCAAACACATTTTTACAAATGTTGCCATCATTTTCAAAACATTTTCTTTTCTTGAGCTCGGGGAATCAACTCCTTTTTTCTCTCACACCCATAAACTCTTGATAAGTTATAAATTATTATTTTTATGTCTTACACTGTCTGTTGTCTTCATTCTCCCACTTTTCTACTGCTCATCCCCTAAGAGAATAGGTGTTATACATTGATCAATGAACTGTTCCCTGTTTCTCCCCCTTCTGCAACACTTTCCTTCTACCCTCATGGTATTGTTACTCCTATTCCTGTTCTAGAAGGGTTTATCTTTCCTGGATTCTGTGTATTGAGCAATCTTATCTGTACCAATGTACATGCTCCCACCTAGTTGGACTTGTAAGGCAGAAGTGGGGTTATGACAATAGAGGATGGT